>CAUYLG010026528.1:0-77042 GCA_963573385.1 Cacajao melanocephalus | reverse complement strand
ATATATAGAATATATAGAGAGAATATATAGAGAGAATATATATAGAGAGAATATGTATATATTGAATCAACAAAAGCTGCAGTCAAGCTTGTAGTCAAATTAGAGTAGGTATGAGCTAGATTAGGAATAGGATGACAAGTTCAAATTGGACAAGTTCAATTTGGACAAGTTCAATTTGGACAGCACAAACTAAATTTACCTTTGTCTTTAGGAAAAAGGAAATAAATTCTGACTTAAAAGGAAAATCAATAAAAGAATTAAACAAGCTCTCATTATCTTGCTTTGTTAATTCTAAACTATTTTCTGATTTGGCTTTCTGTTGCCCTACTTTGGTGTTCTTAAAAAACATGATATGCTAGAGGTCATTTTTATTTGCCGATAGATCATATTCAGTGCTTTTCATCATCAAACTGTACCTGCTCCCAATATAGGCCCCCAACCATTCAGTCATTGAGAAAGCAGTAATTTTCGCTGGTGTGATTTCCTCCCAATGACATTTTGTTCAAATAAGAAAATCTGTGTGAAGTGGCTTTCTGCCTATGAGTAATTTGTTTGAAGTTTAAAATGTCGAATATTGGCAGTAACCATGTTAATTTTCTAAGTTGGGAAAATAAACCAAAATAGGTGTTGACCTTTCATTTCCCAGGGAGGAACTAATACTATTCTAGTAATCCCCAATCCTCTGGCTACCCTTTCTCAAATTACACCTATGCCAGTTGGAATGTAAATCACAGAGGTATCCAACTCTCACAGCACAGGAGGTCTTTTAATCAGTCAAGAACAAAAACAGAATCACTGTCTATTTTCTTGTCTAGTTCTTTATTTAAAGGCAAACCCTAGGGAACAAATGCAAAATTCACTTATTTCTTTGTCACAACCATAAAGAAATGTTTCATACCATTTCAGATGCATCTTCAAGTGATTGTCCACACAACTAGATGTTTTTATAGAAATACAGTATTTAGGAGTAGCTAAGAGTTAGATATGTGAGTTCCAGTGGTAAACTAGAATATGTTCATGTGAGGAAGATGTCCTATAAGAATTTTACAAAACATGCAGCTTGTGAAGCATTGAAGGGTTAATTTATGTTTAAACTGGAGACAAGAAGTCTTGGGTAGGATAAGTTAGTTGCCTTCAAATATACAAAGGGGTGGCACATTATTTAACATAAATAAATAAATTAAAATCAGTGGTTTTCTTTGTTCTTCCAGAAGACTAATTTGGGATAGATGTATAGAAATTATAATGAAGATAATTTATAATCATTGGAACAGTCCAACAATAAATTGTCTGCCTTACGAAGGGCTATGTTCCTTCTTTCCTGGTGATTTTCATGTCAAGGATAGAGGACCAGCCTGGCATTTATTCATTATTATTATGATTATTATTATTGTTATTATTTTAGCTAGAGCTGTTTTATCCTTTAGCACAAGGAAGATATGATATATGATGACTGCCATTGTATTCATTTTATTACCTTTATTTGCATGAAACACTTAACCCAGACACCTGAAATGAAAAACCAAAAGTCACGTGATAAAAAAATACAGTAAATCTCTACTCATGGTAGAGAATTCTTGTCAAATATAGAGAAGATCCCAAATTGAGTAAGAGGATGAACTAGATTTAGGCTCCCAAAATTTGGAAACAACAACAAAAAAAAAACTATAGCTCCTTGAAAGATTACCAGATATTTTACAGTAAACAAATTGCATCCCATGGTCCAATTCAGATTTGGGAAATAGAATAATTGAAGAAAGGTATAAATCATTTCTTTATTGCTGAAGTAATGAAAGTCATTACCATGTAAAGGAAAATATGTATCCTTGAAGGGGCTTACAGAAAGGCAATTTTTCCAAATGATTAAAACAAAAATTTTAACCATTCTTGAGGAATTCCTTTAACAAGTTTTGACACTCTAGTTCCATGCAATGAAATCTGGGAAGTTATGAATAAGTTTAAAATGTGATGTTTATTGTAATATATGAGAATATATGCCAGCATGTGGTGAGTGAATTCATCTGGGAGATAGAACAGTGATGAGGTTTTTAACTCTAAGAGGAAACCAGAGTGAAGAGAGTTCACCTCTAACAACAAAAATTACTTGTCTCTGGAAGTATGGATAAAGCTGTAAATCAAGCACAGAATCCAAGATTCAAATATAAAAAAATATATAGAAGTTATGTCTAATGAGACGTCAAAATAAGATTAAATAAATTGAATGAGGCCGAGACACAGGACCAAAGGCAAGGAGTTGAGACACATTGCCTAGAAGTGTTCTTCATATTTGCGTTTTGTTGCTATGGGTCAGTTGTGATATATTACAAGGCGGACAGTATTTAAAAATCAAAGTGGAATAGGCAAATTGGTTAGCATAGGAGAGCAGTAATCACAAGGAACACGGTCCCAATAAAGTCTGGGAACCACTGAAATGTTCTAGTACCAGAGCCCATTAAGGTGTGATGCAAAGCAGTCCTTGGGTCTTGACAACCTAGGTGGGTGTTTTAATTTAGGTCAAGATCTCCAGAAAACATACTCTGAGATAGAGATTCATGTGCAGGAATTTTTCTGTGGAGTACTCTCTAGAAGAAGAAATTGTGTCCTAGTTCTGTTTCATCTCAGAAATGAACAAATGCCTTGACAAATTCCAGATACCACCAAGAATTCTAGAGTTGGTTTAGCTTTCAGATTTTCCCCACCTTGGGATAAAGGGATCAGTCATCTATACCCCTTCATGACAAGTCACAGGATATGAGGTGCCTGCAGAGGGAAGTGTGACATTGGGTTAAATGGCTCTTTATGGCTGAGGGTAATTCTTGGAAATCAACTCATCTGTCAGCTGTGGGATAATTGGGGTACCAACATATCCAACAGCTTGGGAAATGAGTGCCTTATTATTGAAGGAAGGCTCTGGATAGTGCAAAAGAGCATCCATTAAATTTGGCCAATGTGCATATTATGGAAATAAAGTTTCAGATAAGAGGAATCTGTCTTTTTAGCTTTTTATGGCATGTAGGTGCCCTGTGACTACACAGAAAGCATTATATCTAAAAACAATTCTAAGAACAGAACCATATGATATTCCAGGGAACAACCTCAAATTTTCTGCACCCAGTTGTCTTCCCTTCTTTCTAATTAAAAAAATATATTTGTATCTATATAATTTATACACTATATACATTTTTTATAATAAAAAAAAGACCTTAAGAGTGTTTGTTGATGTCAGACAACTAATAATCACTAAGTTTTCATAGATTTACTACATTAGGTATATTACCCATAAGTAGCAATAGTTTATGTATAGAAAATTGAGAAGTATATAGTGAAAAAAATAAGAAAAGAGTAAATTTCAGAGAAGTATAAGATTAAATAAACACTGTGGGGTCTAGGCTCTTTTAATTTGTACTTTAGGCAACTTAATTAAATTTGAGGACCAACAACACTTGTCCTCATGAAAAAACATATAACAGGAAGGGCTCATGAAAAGGCATACAACAGGATGTTCTATTATAATAATAATTTTGAAAATAGTTCCCTGACTCCTTTGAGATATTATACAGTGATGGCTAAAACTACAATTTCTCCATGTATTCTTCCTGAGTCCGGTTCCCAATATATCAGATCTCAGTTTGCCCCTTCACATCATGGAAATAATTATAAGACCTACCTCAGACTGTAAGAATGAATTAAATCAGGTAGAACATGCAAAATTCTATGCATACTTACTTATTAGTTAGAGTAGTCACACATATCATCATGAGATAATTCCTTGCATTAGCAAGATGTCTGGTACCAAAGAAGAAAGAGAATGTATTGCACCACACTATGTGCTCTCTGAGTTGTTTGTTTGTTTGTTTCTCCTCACTGATTCTTACAGCGACACTGTGAACAAACTATTTGCCATTTTTGTAGGTCAAAAATGGTAAAATATCAGTTTTATATTATTAAAACCAATCTGTAACTTCTTGCAGGTAAAGAAACAGGCTGAGGGGATTTAGGTGGCCTCTATGCCTTCTCATTAATAGAGGGTGGCAGAGGCAGGAGTACATTTCAGCTTCTTTCCATGTTTGTTTTCAAAAGCACAGTTAACATCTTTGCTTCCAGAGGAAGCATAAAAATAAAACTTCTTTGTTCTAAAAACATCTGAAACATAAATTCTAATTCTCAACAGAGAGAACTTGCTGGAAAAAAAAATTCTACTATTTTAAATATGATACACTACAGTTATTCTATCCCTGCTTTTCTAGTCTCGATATATTTGAGATCATCTCTTCACATTCTAGAGTTAAATTGTATTGTTTGGAAGCTTACTGAGTATTTGAAGAAAGGATGAGGCGAAGTTGAACTTTGTCTTTCCACAGACCTTCCAGTGCAATCAGAAATGGAAGCTTTATTTGTTTTCTATATAGCCTGCTACATCGCAAAACCACATCCCTGAGTTCAATTAGAATTCCTCAGCCTACATGAGCATCATATTGTTGGTGGAGAAATCTCTCACCTTTATGATCTCCTTCATTTCTGCCTAATTGTCTAAGACAAGAATAGCATGCTGTGCCTAAGGGGGAAATTTTCCATTACTACTGAAAAGATAAATGGTAGGAAACAAAATAAGCCAGGCTCATTACAACCTTACCAGCAAAAAAAAAGCAAATTGGTCTCCAAAGATGATAGAATAGGGCTGACATTTTTAATATTTTTTATTTGAATTGTGGCATTTTATATCAAGGTTCTCATAATGTACAATATAAACACTTACAGACATTTGGAATAATGTATGATGCTTAATACATTTTCCCTGGAATTTATACCACCCTTCAGAAAATGTAAGCTATTTTTTTAACCAATGCTGATAAAACTTGAACAGAAAGATTATATTTAAGGAAGTATAATGATCATTTATTTTGCTCTAGCTGTGTTTTTAATCGGTATAATAATAGCTGTAATGTCACTTGATAAACTGTGAAAATGCCCCAATTTCCAAGAATGGTTAAAGGCAGACAGCTCATTTGATGCTTTAAATATCTGATGAGTTAGTAGATGACAGAGCTGAAGGGAAGATTGATTTTTCATAACCAACTACAGTCTATAATAATGAGCCAATTTTTTTCTTGTGATTCATTTGCAGAAGCAATTTCTAAACATATTTTCATTAGCTGCAATGAACATTCTCAAGGTTTCACATCTTTGACATCAACTTGATGGGATGCAAATTCCCTAATTGAAACAGGTATTTCATAAGTGGAAAGCATGGTAGTTACAGATCATCAAGTGTGATTCCTACATAGATAAAATCTATTATTCGCATGAAGTCTATGCACTTGAAGGATGCACGTATAAGGAAGGCTGAGCTTGTTTCCACAATGAACTGGGCAGAGTAAACGAAACCACATTTAAGTCTCTAATTCAATGAGGATGTATGCAAGCCCTTGGCTCACAGAATGACCTAATTAGATGAGATGCTTTTACTCCGAGTGACCCAGATGTAGAAGGAAACTGGACTTCTCTTGCTCAGAACAATGAAATAGCTGTTATTATGCTAGAAACTAATGTAGGGCCTTATATTATTCAAAAATAGCTTGTTAAATAATTATATTATCAATATAAAGATAAATAGAATACATGTATCAATACATGCAGTATGATAGAAAGTCAAAATATTAGATGGAATTTGAGACTCTAAGAGATGAGTAAGTCTGTAGGGGTAAGCTACTCCTAACATATTTTGGTTTGATGGATCCAGAAAAATGCATTCAAGACTCTATCTGTCCATCTCTTTCTGCCATTTTGCTTGGTTTGCAAGGGGCAATAGAAAAAGCATACTACAAGAAAACCGCACTTATAATAGTAAAGTAAGACCTTCAGGCCCAATTCAAACCTAGATCACCATACTGGTGAGTGGGGCTGGAAAGTTGAGAGAGCTTGTTACCCAAGTTTCCATGGAATCTCTGATCCTTATATTTTATTTTGCTAAGAGAAGCAAAGAAATCTCTCAAGCAAGTGGTAGAATTTACACTGTGAAAAAAAGAGAAGGCATGAAAGGGAACAATTTTAAGCCCCTTACTGGGCTCTTGATTTTAGTACTTTTGAGTGTTCACTGAGTTCCAGTGATAGGGCACTCATTGCCTCCTAAGACAGCCATTCCAACTTTTAGTAGCTCTCTAAGATCAAACTGTTTCTCTGTGGTCATCAGCCGTGGGTCATAGATCTTTCCTGTATGGACTCTGTTGAAAAAGTCAAATGCCTCTGTTAGGTTGACTCTTCAAGTTTCCTCAGAGCTCTTTAAACTAGTTTTTTTCTCCAGGCCAAATCTTCCCAGTTTCTCAGATTTATGTCTTTATTTTCTGTTTTTTGCTCCATTTTCAAAAAGCTCAATCCTGATGTAACAGAACTTTGCCAAATATTCCATTGTCCATCATGAAAATTTATTTTTAAAATAAAAAAAGTATTAGCCACAGTTCTACTGATTGTATTCCTCAGAGTTACAGGAGTAATGAGGAGAGAGTCCCTATTCTTGAAAAACTTTAAACATTTCTGGGTTTTGGTTGGAAAGGCAATGTACAGTAATAATAAAACTAGCAATAACAATAATAAAAGCAATAGCATTTACTGTGTACTTATTCTGAAACTATATTGAGCAGATTAATTTTAATTAGAGCTAACAAGTTTAACTTACACTGTAATTCTATTTCCAATTTTATGGATGAGACTAGAGTTTAGAAAGGTCAGGTACCTTGCAAAAGATTACACAATTGCAAGTCACAGAAGTGAGATCAGAGCACAAATCTATTTGAATCTCAACTACTACACAATGTTTTTGCAACACACACGAACACACACACACACACACACACACACACACCCATGCATATACATTAATTTGCAAACATAATACACTCTTCTTGACTATTTTAACCCTTGAAAAGGTAGACTACTTTCACAGACACTGCTTTTCTTACTGGGTAGGTATCAAAAAAACTGGATTTGCTGAATTAGTGGTTTTGAATTCTAACTCTGAAGCCCACTGTGTGTATCTTCAGGCAAGTTTTTAAAAAATTGTTGAGCCTCAGTGGCTTCAACTGAAAACTATAAGGTCTCAGATATATTCACAGATATTTATTGTTGTAAGTACATTAAAAAATAATAGCAAGAAGTTCAATGTAAGATTCAAAATAGAAATGATTAGGTAATGACCCTGAATTTCTGTCCACATTCCTGGTAGACTTTTACCTTGCCATTTAAAAACAAAAGTGTGTTTCTTATCTTACTTGACAATTGTGTTGAGGTATCCAGTTATCCATATTTTCCTGCAGAGCCTGCCAAGGTCCTGACATCCTCAAAGCCTACCATGGTTTTAATGTCTCCTGCAAAACTCATGTTAAATATAATTGCCAGTGTAATGGTGTTGAAAGGAAAGACCTTTAAGAGCTGATGAGGTCATGAGGGCTGTGCCCTCATGAATAGATTAGTGCTGTTATCTCAGAAGTGGGTTATTTTTTACAGCAGTTGGCCCTTGATTAAAAAATAAATTTGACCTCCAGCTTTTATTTCTGTCTCTGGTGCTTATTCCTGCTCTTCTACCATAAAATAATGCAGAAAGAAGGCCCTCACCAGATGCTGGTGCCATACTCTTGGACTTCCCAGTCTTAAGAACAGGAAGCCAAATAAACTTATTTTCGTTATAAATTACCCAATCTGAAGTATTCTATTATAGCAGAAGAAAATAGACCAAGACAGGGCCTTAACCCATAATTTTCCTGGCCCCACTCACAGTTCCAGCCTTACACAAAGTGTGGTCAGCTGCTCACCAGCAAGCACCATAGTATGTGAGTCCCTATGAAGCAGTGAATCTATTGAGCTAACACCAATGTCAGTCATACAGTTGAAGTCAGAGTTCATAACTATATGGAATAAATAATGTTATACTAGTTTCACTGAAACAAACCAATGAGGAAGCACTGGAGAGGTGTATGCTTGGCATGAAAAGAATGTGAGAATTACAGGAGACATTCTATAGTGTCTGAAGAAAACAGAGAGACACTTCTATTGTGATTGCATTGAGTCAATGGTTAATGCTAGTGAAATAAATTAAAATGATAAAATGCAATTAGTTCTAAATTTCCAGGTCACTAAAAACTTTGAATGAGGGAATAATTACAAATGTCAGAGATAAAAGAGAGCCTAAATGCACAAATACACACTTCCATTTTTTTTCCCTCATGGTCTTATTGTACTTATCAACACAAACCACAGTGGTGCCATCTCAGTCTTTCATCCAGCTCCCAGCGTGCAGCTGACCCTTGCTTAAATTATCATGGGCTGCATAAAAATTATTAAGGAAATCTAGGTCATTCACGTGTCTGACCTGCTTGGTGTGAAACAAACTACAGTGAAAAAAGAATCTTACAATTTTAAAGGTTGCAAAATGCCATTTTATGTCCTCTACATCCTTTAGGGCCATACTTTATTTGAAGTAAAATAAAAACAGAAGACTTGGGATGATATCTCATTTAACTCAACCAAATTTGACACCTGTTTTATTAAATGTGTACTATTTGGCAGGAATTAGAGTAAGAATCCTAATAAGCTCTAGGTAATGTTAAACTATTCAGAAAAAGAGAAAAACTTATACTGTGATTGGTACTATAATTTTGGTGTTCCCAGACTGCTTTGAAGGAAAGAAGGGTCATTAAACATTCTGAAAATAGGCAAAAAGAGGCTCATAAAAAATGGGATATGTGAACCAGAATACAAAATTATTGATGAATTTGATGAATTTGGCTCACAGGGTATGGTAAACAGAATAAAATTCCCATCCCCTGAAATATACCCATACCCTAATCTCTGGAACCTGGGAATGTAACATCATGTGGCAAAAAGTAGTTTGCAGATGTGATTAAGTATCTTGATCTGTGTTGGCCTAATGAAATCATAATTGTCTTTACAAGAGGAACCCATCAGAAATCAGCCTCAGAAAAGAAGGCAATGTGATGATGAAAGTGGATGTCAGAGTGATGCTCTCCGAAGACGGAGAAAAGGGCTATAGGCCCAGGAAACAGGTGGCTTCACCAGAAGATCATAGAAGTCAAGAAAATCCATTATCCCCTCAGGGCCTTCAGAAAACAACAACAACAACAAATTAGCAATGGTAACACCTTGACTTTCTGCTGGCAAAACTTATTTTAGATATTTTAGATTACTGACCTCCAGAATTAAAAAACAATAAATCAATTCATTGTATTAGTCAGGGTCCTCTAGAGGGACACAACTTAAAGGATAGATGTATATATAAAAGGGAGTTTATTAAAGAGAATCGACTCACATAATCACAAGATGAAGTCCAACCATAGGCCGTCTGCCAGCTGAGAAGTAAGGAAGCCAGCCGAGTCCCAAAACCTCAAAAGTAGGGAAGCTGACAATGTAGCCTTCAGCCTACGACCAAAGGCCCCAGAGCCCCTGGCAAACCACTGGTGTAAGTCTAAAGCTCAAAAGATAAAGAACTTGGAGTTGATGTTCGAAGACAGAAAGCATCCAGCACAGCATGGGAGAAAGATGTAGGCTGGAACACTAAGCCAGTCTAGTTCTTCCGTGTTCTGCTTGCTTTTATCCTGGCCACACTGGCAGCTGAATAGATGGTGCCCACCCAGATTGAGAGTGGGTGTGCCTTTCCCAGTCCACTGACTCAAATATTAATATCCTTTGTCAACACCCTCACAGGCACACCCAGGAACAATACTTTGTAACCTTCAATCCAACTAAATTGACACTCAATATTAACCATCACATTTATGTTCTGTTAAGCTACTAAGTACATAGTAATTTGTTACTACAACTAAAAGAAACTAATGTAAAGTATGGGATGACAACTCACTCTAATGAGATTTTTCCAGTAGTTTAATGCAGGTATAATTGGATATGGACAGAGAGACCATTACTTATTGAATCTAAATAGGTTGTTGTCTTATTATACTAAAAAGTCCCACTCCAGGTTGTTTAAAGACATTTCAGTTAAGCACTTTTCTTCTTACAAGATTTTCCTTTATATGTATCATACAAAACACAACTTTGCCCTTTACCATGCCTCTTCATTTTATTTGGAGGGAAAATTATGTTGCAAAATGACAATAGCTAGAGTGTGAAAAAATTCTGTTTTTTTTTTAGTGCTTCCAATTCATCTTTTAAAGTATGAATGAATCCACCTCTCCGGGGAAAAAAATGTAAGAATTAAAGAATGACTTAAATTTCAGCTTTTTCAACTTTGCAAACATCTCATAACCAGTTTTTTAAATAAATTTTTCTGAATACCCTAACAATTAATAGGTTATTATCTTACCCTTTCAACCAGATCTACCCACAATCCTTCATCAAGTCCATTCCTTCTGGGAAATCATCATTCACAGCCAAACAATTGGCCCTTTACATCAAGACCATGGCCTGTCCCACAGAATTGATAGTCTGGGCTTCTTGAAACAAATTTTTATTTTATTGTCCCCTCAATTAAAATGTACAGAAGGGCAGTTATCTTCAGTGCACAAAAATGTGTATGCAAAGGAGGGAAAGACATCATATTTGCATGAGGGCTTATCTTTTCCTAATCATGCACCTGAATGTTCTTTGCCAAGAAAGGTCTTATTGCAGGTGAGGACAATTTATAACATTGCATTCAAAATTATATTCTTCTTAACCTGACTTTGTAGCTCATTTATAAATCAAGCCTAAGCTCATTCTGAAAGGGAAAACAGTGAAGGTGAGAGGTTCTGAAAATAAATGTGAATGCTGCCTCTTTTTTATCCTCTGGCCTTTCCTAAAGTTGAGATGCTAGTTTCAGGGTTTTTATTACACTACTCATCATCAGAAAGTCCTGTGTGCTAAATTATTCTATGAAAGTCCCTCAGTCATACCTCTGTATAATATGTCATTTTGATAGCCTTTCATAGATTTCAATTAAGTATTTGCATTTTCCTTTTCATTTATTTTATTTTGTAAAAGGGAAGAGAGAAGGTAAGAATTGTCAAATGCAAAATATAAGAAAATTATTGAGAACACTTCAAAGCACTCCTAAGTGTCTTTTACAAAATAAATACACATATATATTTATCACAAATACTGCTGGAAGGGAAATGAATGCCAGGTTACCTTAGTATTCCCTGACTTATTCTTCAGTGCATAACTAAGAGGAGAGGAAAATAACAGGGTTATGGTGCATCAACCATAGTGCAGGCTAACCAACTGTCCACAACTTTAAAATGTGATTGTACTTAACTCTTTTAATAATTCTGTGAAATCTCTTGCATTGTTATTCATAGTTATAGATCCTTACACTGAGTCTATTTATTAATCTGTATTTCTAAACCTGTCCAATTCTATAATGTAATCCTGTCCCATTGTCTGTAGGTTCTATCCTATCCAGAAATCCTATAGCAATCCTGGGAACATAAAGAATTCACAAAAATCTCAACCTTCTTATTATCAGAATCCAAATCATATTTCCCCTATTGGCACCCAGGATTCAAGCTTCATCACTGGGACTCTGTGGGGCCTACATAGAAGGAGTATTTTAATATGAAGACCGGAGGAGACACCAAACCCAGAATGATAAGCAATGACAAGAACTAAACTGGAATTCAAA
This sequence comes from Cacajao melanocephalus, assembly GCA_963573385.1. Classification (NCBI taxonomy): domain Eukaryota; kingdom Metazoa; phylum Chordata; class Mammalia; order Primates; family Pitheciidae; genus Cacajao; species Cacajao melanocephalus. Next base: position 65,416 of record CAUYLG010026528.1, on the reverse strand, counting down.
GTCAATAAAAAGGCCAAATGGGAATCTAAGGGTAGTCCTTAAACCAGAGTTTTTAGAGGTAGATTTTAAAGCTAGGAACTCAGAAGTAGAAAATCAGTAACAAAAGAAATCTGAGTAAACAAGTAAGCCAGAGTGATTGCATAAGCACCTTGAGCTGGTATTTAAATCTTAATTTTATCTTCCATTTGTAGGACATAGCTTTCTCAATTTGGATGACTCCAAACCTGAATAGAGACTTAGAGCCCTTCAGCTAAATACGGTGAATACTAGGGCTCTAGCATACATGCAAAACTCTAGATTCCTCTCTCACTCTCGTGGTAATACAGTAACTCTAATTACTGGAATCCTGCCTCCATTTTCAGATGGACGCTTAGCTCCCAAAATGATACAGAAGCCTGTCTCTGTCTCTACATTAGGACTCTGTTTTATTTGTCGGATTTGTGAAATAGAGGACTGCAAGTGACCGCAGCAATTCATATGTATGTTATTTAGCCCAGCCAGATTTTAAAATTTTGATTTAGGTTCAACATTTAAACACTTGACATTTAAATAAATTTACATATTTTTTTTAATCCAAGTAAGGCTACTCCACTTTGACCAATCACATATTTTCTTTTTGTAAAATTTATACATAATTGTTATATAAATATCTTGAAATATGTCTAAGATTTTGCTGTACCAGTCCACTTCTCATAAGAGTGCAATTGGCTATGGCTGAATTCTTGCTGACCTCTTCACATATGGTACTTTTCATTACACCATTGTCCTCACCTATATTAGTCTGTTCTGACACTATTATAAAGAACCACCTAAGAGTGGATAATTTACAAGGAAAAGAGGTTTAGTTGACTCACAGTTTCATGGGCTTAACAGGAAGCATGGCTGGTAGGTCTCAGGATACCTACAATCATGGCAAAGGTGAAGGGGAAGCAAGCATGTCCTATCATAGCAGAGCAGGAGATAGAGAGAGACAGGGGGAAGTGCCATACATTTTTAAACCATCAGATCTCATGGGAACTCACTCACTGTCATGAGAACAAGGGGGAATTTTGTCCCCATGATCCAATCACTTCCCACCATGCCCCTTCTCAGACACATAGGGATTACGATTTGAAATTAGATTTGGGTGGGGACATAGAAATCTAATGATATGGGGACATATCATTGCCAATCCCTTTGCAGCAACTGATTTGAGTCACTCATTTACCTTATTTGCCTGAACCCTGTAGGCATTTGATTTATTCACCCCTTTTTCAGAAATGTGCTAAGTCTCTGGCTTTTGAACACATAGACCACCTGGAGCCACTCTTCTGCCACTCACTTGAATTTGAGCATTGTTTGTGTTATGCAAATGTCTATTGTTTTATCCTGCCTAGTAGACTGGGATTGATTTTATAAAATATAATCTGAAAAATGCCAGATTCACTGTACTAAATAAGGTTACCAACACCCTCCAGGATTGTCATTAAACCTCTCATCCAGACCATTTACTCCTTTTAATGCGTTTCTTGTCCTTTGACACTGCCTTATTTTGTCATCCTCATAAGCCAGTGTAAAATCCCACTACAGTTTTCAGGATCCTTCTTTACTGTCCTTCTACCCATAATCTTTGGAATCTATTCTTCCTGTATATCACAGGAAAAAAAATCCTGCACAGACAAAATTATCTGAATTTCAAGCAGGTGCTGCAATCACCACCTCACTGATCTCAGGTTTAGTTAAATTCCTTTGATTGGCATACAGGTGGTCCCTTTCTCTGTTCACTCCCCCAACTCTACTCCTTTCTAAATATAGACACTCAAACACAGAAGCTAATCCCCAAATGCAGAGCAATCATTTACCTGATAAATGCATTGAACTAAAGCTGTTCCACCTTGTTCAACAAATATTAACTGTCTAGTATAAACAAAGTATTATTGGAGGTACATTCATATATGGTATCTTTATCTCTCACAATAGTTCATGCCAGTTCTTCCTTACATCTTCCTGATTACGCAGATGTTGACTTTCTCTTACATAACAGAGAAAGGAAGAATATGTTTGACACTGGTGATAAACTGGAGTGTTTCTTGGTGCTCTGTTATCATTTTACTAATAAATAGACAAATACAGCAGCCAAGGTATGAGACAGGTATAGTAACTGAAAACTCAGAGGCTTCAAGAATGAGGTTGTGCGTCGTCCCACTAGGTGTGTCACTTAGAGCAGCAGAGTTGCTCATTGAGTGAGTAAAATACATGGCAGAGGAGGTGGAGGATGAATCAGTTATATCCTTGAGATCAACTACAACATCAAGAGTTATAGTTTGTCCTACCATCCCTTTCCTTATAAGTTTACCTGGAAAGATTAATCAGAACCCTGGAGGAGCTGTTTCCTGATGGGAAATTTTACTATAAATGGCATGAGGTGCAGACTGTTAGTGAATACTTTGGAATAATACCTAGATCTTGTCTTAACGAACAACACATCATCCTGTGGCTGTTGGGAAGATGGGCTACTGGCAGATTACAGCAATTTCCTCACTGTTGATTACTTCTGACCCCAAGGTCACATACTTCCTAGGCAGCATCTGGCCAATGGCTGGCAAATATCCAGCTTCACTGATTCTATTTAAGACTACTATTATAGGGTTTCCTGGCAGAATCTGATGAGGCCTCAGTTGAAGCTGCATTGAGGGTAACTTTTCCACCTGCCAGCCGTCTGCCTTCCTTAACTTCCTTACAAAGTTTGTCCCAAGAGCATTCTTCTCCTGCCTGCAACTTCCCCTCTGCACTGCATGCGACTCTGTCTCGGACTCTGTTTCTAGAGAACCTAAGCTAAGTCAATTCACTATGAGAATATACAGAATAAGAAGAAATATATTCATTTTCCCTTTATGTATTTCAAATCACATTTTAAAAATAATATTTTATAAAACCTTAATTTGTATATATTGTCAAAAAAGAAAAAAGTTTTTATTATTCTTTAATTCTTTCTCCACTAAGTAGCTCATCAATCAAGTTTTCTCTAGAACTGTCTGGAATCTCTTTATAATTCTTGGAAGTCAGTGAGTAATAACTATTTCCAAGATTATCACGTCATCGCCCATATTGGAAAGTAAAGAAAAATACAAAAAAATAGTAAATTTCATGGGGTTTGAACATTGTGGAATGTTACAGATTTATTAATAAATAAACATGTTTTATAGCTTATGTCCATTAGTAATTAAGAGACCAGGGATGTTTTTAGTAGTTTAAACTCTGTTCTACACATGCTCCTACCTAAGTTCACTTTCCTCAAATAAGAATTGCTTTCTCTCCTTTTGCAGCCAGATTTCACTGAAGTTAGTAAGAAACCTTTAGCCTGGAAGTCAGAAAACTTGGTTTGAATCTCAGCTTTATTGATTCAAAACTCCTGCAAATATGTATTTCTTCAAACTTCCAAGTTTGTAAGATTGGCATCATGATCTCTGCTTTTCAAGTTTACTATTCAAATTAAAAGAGTTTCTAATATAAAACTGACATATAGTAGGAACTCAATAAATATTAGTTTACTTCTTGCTTTTCTTTTCTTTTTTTTAAGTTATGCTTTAAGTTCTGAGATACATGTGCAGAACGTGCAGGTTTGTTACATAGGTATACATGTGCCATGGTGGTTTGCTGCACCCATCAACCCATCATCTACAGTAGGTATTTCTCCTAATGATATTCCTCCCCTAGCCCCCCATCTCCCCCAACAGACCCCAGTGTGTGATGTTCCCCTTTCTGTGCCTGTGTGTTCTCATTGTTCAACTCCTACTTATGAGCAAGAACATGTGGTGTTTGGTTTTCTGTTCTTGTGTTAGTTTGCTGAGAATGATGCTTTCCAGCTTCATCTATGTCTCTGCAAATGACATGAACTCATTCCTTTTTATGGCTGCATAGTATTCCATGGTGTATATGTGCCACATTTTCTTTACTTCTTGCTTTCTAAGTACTTTCCAAAGTATTGAATTAAAGACTGCCAACAAGAAGAATAGAAGCCACTCAGTTTTTGTGGACATCTATAGCATACATATATGATGTTAACAACAGTATATGTGGAGTCTCTTTGCTCTATAAATAACAAGTAAAATATTTAGTTTTTATGGTCTAGGTGTGGGTTATGGTCATCTGTCCTTCTTTAGATCATTCATTCTTGATGGGAACAATATCACCCCCAAGGGAATGAAACTGATTCCTAGAAGGCAGAAATCCTAGATACTACAATGATCTCTGAATGTCAAAATCTCTGCAAAATCTTATTTCTTAGAATTTAATTTCTCTCATTACAAACAATATAAATTTAATTGTTTTTGTTTCCCCTTCAGCAAGACAATGCTAAAAAATGAAATAAAGTTGAAAAGCACTGCTCTACACCATAGACGTGTTTTGTGCAGATAATTGCACAGATTAATCATTAATAAATATCTCCTCTATTGAGTCCAAAAATTATATTTAGCATATAGCAAATCATTAACAATTGTTAGTAGAATTGAATAGAAACTGTAATATTCAAATTAAAGTGCCATATTGCATTACATAGCATATTTTTCCACTTCTTAAAGACAATAGTATTCATATTCTTTTGTTCAGTATTAACATGTTTATTTTTTCTCTTCAGTAGAGTAAATCAAATAATAAAGTATTAGTATATAAAAGAATTTTAATAGTGTTCTACAATGAAAAGCAGGCAACATGGTTATTACCAAGGGCTCATCATAATGATCATATGAACCACAGTGAACAATATGCAGCTATTGTATAGTGAACTACAGTAACCAGACATGACATAGACTTTCACATAATTCATAATATTTTCTTGATGTTTACTTAAGTTTAATCAAAGCCGAGATGTCAGAATATGGAGTAAAGAGATTTAAGTCTGTTTCTCCTCAGTTATTCCAAAATAAGTATAATTAAAAATTGTTATTGAGAGAAAATCTATAAAGTTTTTTTTAACCTGTTTTTTATTTTGTGCTTGGAAGAACCTTTCAAGGCAAGCATTACTTTGACTTCTTTCTTAATTGGTGAAGAATGCAAGTCTCAGAGATGTTCAGTAATTCACCTAAGGCAGTGTGTGAAAGTTGACATTGGAATCTTGATCTGCTGTATTCCAAATCTTCTAGTTTCTCATAGAGTGCGATTTATCAGTCACTGTTTAAACACTTGAAAAGATCATTATGTCCTTAAGAAAAAGTGCAGGGTTTCATTCCTGTCTGAGTCTACACATTTCATTTCACCACTTTTGATCAACTGACTGCAACAAACATCCACTATTGATCAATTTCAACAAACCTCTGAGTTGCTGCTTATCTGTAATTCTGCCCTCAGTCAGCTAGTTTACAAAAAAGACTAGATGCATAAACTAATTATATAAAATTCAGTGTTAAAATAGCTGAATCCCAGAGAGATTAAATAAGTGCCCCTTGGTCACATACAGAAAACCAAGATACGGTTTCAATGGCTACTGAATCTTCCTTCTCTCCCGCTCCCCTATTGGGGTGACTCTTCTGGGCTCATCCATCCTGCTTACAGGATCACTGTCCCTCTACCATCCTTCTCTTATCCTTTATTCATGGTCCCCCTTGTTAATTATGCTCTTAATTTTCTTTAGTAATGGTCTATACATTAAATATTAAAATAAATACATTGTATAATACTTTTCAAATATGAAGTAGTTCAAAGTACATTAATGATCACATGTATATATTTTTCTACTTCTTTTCAATCCTTTTGTATACTTGTAAATGTTAAATAATTTTTAAAAGTATATTGTAGTATGGATTTTGTTACTAATAGTAAAGAAACTTTTAGCATTATCGATACTCAAGTGATTTGGGTTAAACTCAGAACCATCTTCAGGGAAATGATTACGGAATTCTTCCACATACACTCAAAGGAGATGGAAGCTCATTGTAAAATAAATATATGTCACAGTCAAGAACTAGAAAAAAAAACACTATTTAAAGATAAACTGAGCTACATATTATGATTGGATATGATGGCTCATGCATGTAATTCCAGCATTTTGGGAGGCTGAGGCAGGCAGATCACCTGAGGTCAGGAGTTCAAAACTAGCTAGACCAACATAGTGAAACCCCTTCTCTACTAAAAATGCAAAAATTAGCTGGATGTGGTGACAGGAGCCTGTAATTCTAGCTACTTGGGAGGCTAAGGCTTGAGGCTCTCTTGAACCTGGGAGGTAGAGGTTGCAGTGAGCCAAGAATGCACCATTGGACTCCAGCCTGTGCAACAAGAGTGAAACTTCGTCTCAAAACAAACGAGCTATATATTGAGATACTGTCAACAAGGAAGGTGTTTATGTATTTATTTGAAAAACAGTTTTTGAAATCTTAGTATATGTCTTAAGTGGAAGAAAAGTAATGGTAAATAGAAGACAGGATTTATTATCTCAAGGAGCTCAGTGTCAAGTGGAAGAGATAAACAGGTAAATGGAGCATTTCTGTTTAATGGAGTCGGTGGTATGACAAAGAAAAGTGCAAGGTTTTCGTGACAGAGAGAGGACTATATGGCTTAGTGTAAAACTAATACTTAAAGCCAAGTGACTTGATATCTCTAAACAGTAATAAACAAACATTGATTATTTCGTTTGCTTGTGCCAGGAGACTCTTGGACAAAAATCCCTTTTGTAAGACTGAAATAAACCTGTCATATATGTAATAATGTTTTTCTCTATTTTAGGGAATAATAAAATAGGTAAACAAAAATGGCTTCTAATATTTCTCAATAATGTGAATTTGAACATAACATTAAATACCTGCATAATTCAAAAAAAAAAACCCAAAATTCAAACATCTCGTTAGCTTGTCATTCAGTATTTGTTTAACATGCCAAGTAAAACTGCATCCAATGAAGACTAACATTTGGATATCACCACTGCCTGCTCTATATTTTACAGAAATAATGAGAAGAACCAGCCATCGCATCCTCCTTTTGAAATAACTACATATATAATGTCTAGTAAAATGTTCGATGTCTATACTCCTTTCCCCCAAAAATTTACGTCCACCTATTCTTAGTCCTAGGAAAAAATAATGTAGCTCATAAGCAGAATGTTGGAAGCACTGTGGTCATTTCTGAGGTTTGTTAACATTGATCTGTGTAGGAAACAAAGCAACAACATAAGAATTATCTTACAAATCTCCTGGTTTCTTGGTGTCCTGAAATTTTATGTTTAATTCTTCTCCCAGCCTATAGGAAGCACTACTCATGAATTTTGGTAATTAACAAATGAGCTTTTCTGCAGTTTCCTCTTCTATAACATACATGATGTGCTGGACTTACATGATCACTAAGAATCTTACCAGCTATAAAATACTATAATTCTAATAAAATCATCTAACAGTGGGAGTTTCTCAAACATGTGTAAAGAAAGTAGACTATGCATGTATCTATATGACTCATCAAGTCAATTTTTGTATTGGTTGCTATCACATTTATTATAATGGATAACCCAGAAAAATAACTGAATCTCTTTGTGTTTGCTTCTACACTATCCAATAAGATTATTTTTCTATGAAACTACGTGTGATTTCTAATTCCCATGGTAATTTTATTTCTAAAATCTTTCCACACTCCCCTCAGCCACTGTCATTTGTGATTCAATTACTGCACATCTTTCTCACTTATATTTTTGGATAAATTAAAGATGGAAACAACAGTCCTATATTATTATGAGTGAAAAGTGCCAACACATTTTTTTATGTGGATCTCATATCCGTGATACAAGAATATCATGCTTTTTTGCTATCAAAATGACAGATGGTTGACAGTGAATGATATTAACGTCATGTTGTTTAAAGAAGACATGGCCACTTTTGTGAAATTGAAAGAAGAAAATAGTGACCTTTTCATACTCATCACATGGGTATCATTCTCTATTCAAACTGCCATTTATTTCAGATCTTTGCTCCTCAAGTCAGGAAGGTGGAGAAAGTTATAACTGAGCATAATCCCACCACATAGTAAGTATAGAATAGAATTGGTTAAGGTAAATCTGGCTTCCAGTGGCTTCCCTGCTCCTGTAGGATCTACCCAAAGTACCATGAAGATAGCACCCAACAGAAAGGAGTGCTTGGCATCTCAACCCTACTACTATGATTTGAATATGTCCCATCCAAAATTCATGTCTTGCCAATATGATAGTATTAAGAGGTGGGACCTTTAAGAAGTGATTAGGACATGAAGACTACTCCTTCATAAATGGAATTAAGATCCTTAAAAATATTCATGCAACATTTATCAAGTTTTGTGTGTGTGTGTGTGTGTGTTTTGTTTGTTTGTTTGTTTGTTTGTTTTGTTTTGTTTTGTTTTCCTATGAAGATGCAACAAGAAGAAGTCCCTTACCAGAAGCTGGTGCTTAGGTCTTGGACTTTCCAGCCTTCAGGACTATGAGAAATAAATTTGTTATTTTTTTTTCTAAGACAGAGTCTTTCTTTGTTACCCAGGCTGGAGTACAGTGGCATGATCACAGTTCACTGCAAATTTTGACTTCCCTGACTCAAGTGATCCTCCCATCTTAGCCTCCCAAGTAATTGGGACCATAGGCACATGCCTCCGTACCCAGCTAATCTTTTTGTTTTTTGTTTTTTTTTTTTCAGAGAGACAAGGTTTTGCTATGTTTTCAAGGTTGGCTGTTCTCTATAAATGGCTCAGTCTCAGGTATTTTGTTGTAGCAGCACAAATGGACTAAGACATCTGCTAAAAGTTCCAAACTATTGGGTTTTCCCTCTTAATAATACCAACTTGTACCTAAAGTTGCTTGTGCTCTGAACATTGTTAGCTTCACATTTCTTTGAGTTCATCTTACACTTGCACAATACTGTTCCTAGTTGCAACCACAACCTTTTCCTTAGGTATAGTTTTGCTCTCCAATGCTTCTAGGTCATTGCCTCCCTGCTACATTTTTGTCCACTGTCCATCTCTGTCTTTAAAAGATGATGCCATAAGACTATACTCTTATCTTCACTATACGAGTGTGGTCATGTAAGAAGCTTACTTTCATTTCTTTCTTTTTGATAAAGACCATGGCTGCTGGCTCCATAATCTTCTTCCCTACAATATTCTTATAACAAATCACAGAGATGTCAATATATAAATAGATAAATCATACACCACTTGGCCTCTCAATTCTTTATATTTCCATTCCTCAAGTTATTTTCCTTTATACCTCCTCAGCCTCTTGCTGCCATCATCACACACCTGGACCCCATACCACTAGAAAGGCTACTATTCTCATGCTATAATTGCATGGCTTCAACTGGATTATCACAGCTTCTCTGTTGCGCAATGTCTATCACACCAAGTCTTCACTTTCACATCATCCAAATGCATCAACTCCAATCATTTCTTTTTAGTATCAAACAATCCCTCCTATTTTTCTTTCCCTCCAGAACCAGCAAAAATTCCATTGTAATTCACTCTTAGAAATATCTTCTGTTTCATTTCTCTGTTGTTCCTTTAGAAATTAAAGGAGCTAACTTTCTTTGGCCAAGACTTCTTACCAGATCAAACCTTGACTATTTTTTTTATTATCCTCAGATGGTAAATTTTAAATAATCTTTGTTAACTGTATCACCTTGGAGTCCATTTTCAACCCATATGTTTCAATGCCTTGAACTAAAAAACTGGGAATCATACTCTTTTTTGATATTATATAAAAATTAGATCATTAAATAGGAAATAAATGGCATACTAATATACATATTAATTTTTGACTTAAGTACAAGAAATAACAATTAAGATTATCAAATTTTTAGGTGTCTTTGTAAGTGTGTTTCTGGGTTTTGTTTTGTTTTGATTTTGGTTTAGGTTTATTCCTAATTATTTTCCTTTTGAACTGAAATACGAATGCTTGAGACTTATTGTATAATGAGATGATTAATTTTATGTGTTAACTTGGTATGCTATGGTGTTCAGTAGTTTGCTCAAACAACAGCTTTGAAAATATTGTGATGGTTTTAACCAATATGCTTAACATTAAAATCAATAGAATATTTGTAAAAAGAAGTTTACTCTTTATAATGTGAGTGAACCTTAGACAATCAGTCAGAGGCCTTAAAGAAAAGAAGACTAAAGTTTCCTGAAGAAGGAATTTAACTTGAGGAAGGCTACAACATAGAAATCCTGTCTCATGTTTCAGTCTTCTGTTCCACTTTGTGAGTTTTGAACTTGGATCTATTCCCCAAATCGCATGAGCCAATTTCTTGAAATAAACTTATTATTTGCTACCTCTTTTTATCTCACTGTTTGCATCTCTCTCTGTATTTCTCTTTTTATTTCTCTCTCTGTTGCTGTAGAGAACCCTAATTAACCCACAAAGGCAAAAAGTAAGACTTTTTGAGAGTCTATCTTGTCTGGATACAAATACTGGTAGAGGAAACAGAGTACACAGACGGTGCCTGACTTAGGATGGTTTTGACTTATACATTTTCTGCTTTATACTGGTATACTGGTGCAAAAGCGGCACGCATTCAGTATGCTTCTCAACTTATGATGAGATTTTGCCTAAATAAATGCATCATAAGTTAAAGTAACACAAGTTGAAGTGAACTTTTGATTTAACAATATTTTTAACTTATGATGTGTTTACTGAGATGTAACTCCTTTGTAAATTGAGGAGCATCTACATTCTGAAGTCATTGCGGTATAGTTTCAGCTTTCTGATATTCCCAGCTTGGTAATGAGATGGCATTATGTAAGTAAACTCAGCCTTGAAAATCTTAGAAACACAAGAATTGGAGAAAGAAGGAAGGGACTGACAAAGAAGTAAGCATCAAAATGCAAAATTTAGCTAAACAAATACATAAATGTTGCAAAAATTCCTATAAAAATATAGTGGATGTACCTAGCATTTTTAACAAAAATATTCTTGGAAAGATGGGACTTGATTTAGTCATTTGTATATATCCTATCAGTTGTTTAATCACTCTTGTTTTAAGACAGCACCAAACTATCCAGAAGTCTGATTAATTTGATGATTAAGAACAGTGACATAATTTTTCTTTAGTAATACGTTGTCACAGCTTGTCTATTTGCTTTTCTGTAATACTTCATTAAAATTTATATTACATTCTCTGATCTACTAATTTCAGAGTCATATTTATACATTTATTATGTTGAAGAAAAATTTCACTTCTTTTGAAGTAATTTAATAACTTTTACCAGATGATATTGTACTGTTTCAAGTAATAATAAGGCAAATAATATTGAGTTCTGAATTTAGGGGATTGAGAAGACATTGAACAGCATGTGCAAAAACAAAATTTTCCCATTGAAAAAATTGATCAACATTTAAAACAAATAGATACTCTCAGTTGCCCTGGAATTGAGATTTTTTTTCTACTGAGTAGCCAGTAGAGCAAAGTTTAGAAATAAGATTGTTTTTTAAGAAATAGCAAAATGACACTAAAATATTAACAATATATAAATATTGCGTAGCTTCACTTTTAAATGTATTTACATGGTGGCATTATACTATAGCTGTATATTTACATTGAAATCTTTTCTCTCAAACTCCGTTAACAAAAATTGCTGCTCTGACTACTTTATGGAACTCTTGTGAGGATAAAACCGAGATTATAGATGTGAAAGCATTATGTAAGTTGTGAAATTTAGATATTGTCAGTAAAATAAAAAGAGAGAAAAGAAAATATTGACAGATAAACGCATCCCAACAAACATTTTAAAGAATATATGTGCAGTACGTTTACAGGATAAAAGTAACAAAATTCTCTTGAGTACATCAAGTGTGGAAGAGAGAATATAGGAAACACGTTCCTCATAATCTCTGCTGACGTGTCTAAGTTAGTACAGCTATGCTGGAGGCCATATGATTACACTTAGGCTTATGTTATGATTCAGTAATTTAATTGCTTACCACCTACGCAGGGACACAGTCACTCCTTTGCAGAAGGGGTCATACCCAAATTTGTTCATTTTGGTATTGTCGGTAAGCATGTAAAAAATAGAAACAATTTACCTAAAGGCTGTATATTACTGTCCTTATATGCTAAGCAAATCTCTCAAAAATTTTCACTAATTCAGTATAAAATATAAAGACACACCAAGACAATTCCTTTCCCTTCTCTTTACCATGTTACAACTACCCTACTGAAGATGAAAAATTAAGCATACTCAATTACTAATACCAATGGAGTTTAAATTAGGATCTTTTGTATAAAGCAAAAATCTTTAGAAGCCTTTGAATAAAAACATGCAGATGCATGTTTTAAGACTGAAGTTTCAATAACAAATGCAGTACTATAAATTCTAACTTGTGGTTTCAAAATATCAAAACGCAAAACTGACTGTTGTAAAATTCTGAAAAGAAAACATAAAAGATATTTCATCAATAAAGAGCTAAATTGTGACATATCAAAAGAATATAAAAAAGTACTTACAAATGACAAGATGGATCTACATATACAAACATGCTAAATCTCTAAACACATTTTTGAGAAGAAAAGAAATAATAACAAACTAGTCCAATGATAAATATATATAATTTACATAATTTAAGTAAAAATTACAAAAATGAAACATGCACCTTTCTTATGTGTCTGTGTTTGTGTTCGGTCATGTGTCTGAAAAAATGATGTGCAATTGCTGTAATAGGGGTTATCTTTGAGGTTAGGGACTGTATCTTTTAGTGTACATCTTGGTATCTGAAAGAGGTCTGTGTTCACATCACTGTTACAGCTTGGGTTTTTTGGAACATACTGAGACCCAGTATCACCCCACATGTGAGAAAGCTGATGACAAGGCTCAGGTAATCCATCCTGTGGCACACATAGTAGTTTAAGCTATACAGGAAAACCTCTATTCCAGCTACACCCACTAAGCACCGTAAAATCCTGACTCAGCCTCCTTATCTTGCTGTCTTAAGCCATTTTGGATTCTGCTCTGCTTTTCCTAGAAAGCTTCATTATCATTAACATCTTCACACCCTCTCAGGTGCATGAGTGCTATCATTGGTCTCGAAATCCAAACTAAATGTGGTGAGTGGTGGGGGGTGTCCTCTTTCTTCTACAGTGTGACTACAACAATCTAATGAAAACATTGACAAAATATTTGAAACAGGCACTTCACAAAAAAATGGCCAATAAACACATGTAAAGGTTTTCAACATCCTGAGTTATCAGGGAAATGTATATTTAAAACCACTATATGATAGCACTGCATATCCACCTGAATAGCTAAAATTTTTTAAAAAATAGCAAAACTTCAAGAGGCGGTATAAAAACTAAAACACTTATATATTCCTGGTTGGAGTTAAAATGTTATTACCACTTTGGAAATCTGTTATGTAATTTCTTATAAAGTTTGTCATACATATATTCTATGACCAGAAAAGCTATGAAGTATTTACAGAAGAGAATTGAAAACATAAGATCACAAAAATATTTGTAAATGAATATTTTACAGCTGCTTTATTCATAACAGCCCCAAATTAGAAACCACCCAAGTTGTTTGCCTATAGGAAAATATATAAATTGCTTTATAGTAATGCAATTAGATACTATTCATCAGTAAGCATGAGAAACTTTTAAAACATGCAACAACAGAGATGAATCTCAAAAACATTAAGTAAAGTAAAAGAAGTAAGACAAAAACAAGTATGAAAACCCACTTCTCAGCTTAGCTACCACAGAAAACAGAGCAATCCCAGCTACTGCCCTTTTGGGTCTATATTGCAGCTGTACCAAGGCAATGAATGCTTCCATGGACTGCTCCCAGCCCTGACTAGGCATGGTAGGGTATTCATGCTGATCCATTCATGCAAGACACAGGACTCCTCTAATGAGTCACTTTGCCTTGGGGAAATTTAATGTGCCTAGCTCTATTTTTTTTTTTTTAATTTTTGCAAACATACTGTAGTAGGAGATTCTTTCTATCGAGTATTTCTTATTTTCTCTTCCTCTCTACAACTGTCAAACCTGCATTACAGTATGAAAGCTTTCCATGTTGTCTCTGCATCATTTTCAATAAATTGTTTGTCATGTATTAGAATGGCTATTATCAAAAAATGGAAGTGATAGAGAGGATATGTAGAAGAGCGAACACATGAACATTGTTGGTGGAAATACAAATTAGCACAGCCATTATGGGGAAATGGAATGGAGCTTCCTCTAAAAGTTAGAAATGGGGCTAATCCAGTAATACACCACTAGGTCTATATCCAAAGGAAATAAAGTCAATATGTTGAAGGGATATCTGCACTGTTGTGTTTATAGCAGCCCTACCCACAATAACCGAGATATGGAATCAACCTGTGTATCAACAGATGAATAGACTAAAAAAATGAGGTACATATACAAAATAGAGCACTATTCAGCCTTAAAAAAGAAAATTCTGTAATTTGTGACAACATGAATCATGAATGAGTCTGGAGAGCATTTTGGATTTCCTAGAACATGAAATATCAACTAGTTATGAAATCTATATATCTAATACTTTGGATTTTATCAAAAGTAAAAATTTCTGCTCATAAACAACTCTGTGAAAAAATAAAAAGATAAATGAAAGATAATGTACACAAAATACCTGTATCTGATTAAAAAAATCTCATATCCGAAATATATAAAGGATTACTATAGCTAATTATACAAATATAAACAAACCATTTAAATAAGGTAATAATGAAACTTTACAAAGTTCAACAAAGAGAAAACATGAAAGTTACTAAACAAAAATTGACTCAGCATCATTGATCTTCAGGAAATGGCAATTTAAAACTGCAAAGAGATAGCATTACTTTTAAAAAATTTTTTATTGTTCTTTAAGTTCCGGCATACATGTGAGTAACATGCAGGTTTGTTATATAGATATACATGTGCCATGGTTGTTTGCTGCATCCATTCCCTCATCATTTACATTAGGTATTTCTCCTAATGGTATCCCTCCTCAATCCCCACACACCTTGCTATCCCTCCTTTATCCCCCCCACCCTCAACAAGCCCTGATGTGTGATGTTCTTCTCCCTGTGTTCATGTATTCTCATTGTTCAACATCCACTTATGAATGAGAACATGTGCTGTTTGGTTTTCTGTTCTTGTGTCAGTTTGCTGAGAATGATGGTTTCCAGCTTCATCCATGTCTGTGCAAAGGACATGAACTCATCCTTTTTTATGGCTTCATAGTATTCCATCATATATATGTGCCACATTTTCCTTATCCAGTCTATCATTGATGGGCATTTGGGTTGGTTCCAAGTGTTTGCTATTGTAAACAGTGCTGCAATTAACATACATGTGCATATGTTTTTATAATAGAATGTTTTATAATCTTTTGGGTATATACCCAGTAATGTAATTGCTAGGTCAAATGATATTTCTAGCTCTAGAACCTTGAGGAATCATCACACTGTCTTCCACAATGGTTGAACTAATTTACACTCCACCCAACAGTGTAAAAGCATTTCTATTTCTCCACATCCTCTCCAACATCTGTTGTCTTCAGATATTTTAATGATCACCATTCTCACTGATGTGAGATGGTATCTCAATATGGTTTTGATTTGTATTTTTCTAATGACATGTGATGATGAGCTTTTGTTCATATGTTTGTTGGCTACATAAATGCCATCTTTTGAGAAGTGTCTGTTCATATCCTTTGCCCACTTTTTGATAGGGTTGTTTGTTTTTTCCTTGTAAATTTGTTTAAGTTATTTGTAGATTCTGGTTATTAGCCCTTTATCAGATGGGGAGATCACAAAATATTTTTCTCATTCTGTGGGTTGTCAGTTCACTCTAACAATAGTTTCTTTTGCTGTGCAGAAGCTCTTAAGTTTAATTAGATCTCATTTGTCTATTTTGGCTTTTGCCACTGCTTTCGGTGTTTTAGTCATGAAGTCCTTGCCATGCCTATGTCCTGAATGGTATTGCCTAGGTTTTCTTCTAGGGTTTTTATGAAGATACCACTCTATACGCATCGAATGGTTAAAATTTTAAAAGCCAGAAACACCAAATGTGGGGAGGATGTGAAATAACTGAAACTCACACATTGCTGATAGGTGTTAAAAATATAGCCATTTTTGGAAATGGTTTGGCAGTTTCTTTTTACATGATTTATATATCTAGCCTAGGATCCAGCAGTTTTACCTCAAGTGATTTACTTCTATCTCCCCACAAAATACAAACATGTAATTTAGGTAAGACTTACACAAGAATTTTCATTGAAGGTGTGTTAGTCCTTTCTTCACACTGTTATAAAGATACTATCTGATACTGGGTAATTTATAAACAAAAGAGGTTTAATTGACTCATAGTTCTACATGGCTGGAGAGGCCTCAGGAACCCTACAATCATGGTGAAAGGCAAAGAGTAAACAAGGCACATCATAATATGATGCCAGGAAAGAGAGAACAGGGGAAACTGCCACTTTTAAAACCATCAGATTTCATGAGAACTCACTAACTATCATGAGAAAAGCATTGAGGAAACTGTCCCCATGATCCAATCACCTTCCACTTGGTCTGTCCCTTGACACCTGGGGATTACAAGTTGAGATGAGATTTGGGTGGGAACACAGAGTCAAATCACATCAGAGGAATTATTCACAATTAGTGTAGACTGAAAACAACCTAAATGCTTATCAATACAATACATAAACTAATTGTAACACATGTATATAATGATATGTTACTCAGCATATCTAAAGAGTAAACTAATGATGAAAGCAACCAAATAAATTATCTCAAAAATATTGCTAAATTTAAAAAGCCAGGCAAAAAAAGTATATATATATACACATATATATACTTCATGATATATTTCATGATATACATATATATATTTCATGATATATGAAATATATCATAAAATCTGATGTATATATACATATGTGTATATGTACACATATGTATATATGTATATATTGTATATATACATATGTGTATATATACATATATACATATGTATGTATATATGTGTATATATACATCAGATTTTATGATATATATATATATACGTATGTATACACATGTATATATGTATGTATACACATGTATACGTACACATACGTATACATATATATGTACCTATACATGTGGATATATACATATATACATACAATATATATGTGTATATGTATATGTATTGAACAATTACATTCATGCAGAATTCAAGAATAGACCAAACTAGTCTATGATGATCAAAAACAGGACAATAATTGCCTTGGGGTACAGGAGTACCTGATAACAGGAGGAAACATTCTGAGATGACAGTTATATTCTTTATTTTAACTAGTGTGGTGGTTACATGAATATATACATTTGTCAATATTCATCAAAGTGTATACTTAACATCTGTGTATTTTCTTACATGTAAATTTTAATTCAGTTATTACCTCCAAACTAAGTATCAAGACAGAAGCTAGAAAATTGCATGTGTTAAATATGGTTAAATTAATAGAAGAAAGAAGGAGAAAAATAAAGTATGTAAAGATTTAAGATAAGGAGAGAAAAAATGAAAACTAAGAGGTTTGATGGAAGGTGGAGGAAATTATGGAGTAAGACTCACATTATAAGGAAGGTGAAAAGGATATTGGAAAAGAGAAATGAAAACAAATGTTTAGATGACAAAGGATAAATGAAAGTTTCAACACAAAGGTTTGAAAAAATGGTAATTTTATTTACTGTCAAGAGAGAATCATGAATGCTAGGAGAAAATTAATGCCCTGCTGAGTGACCATTTGATCCCATTTATTGATCATGGCATGTATATTATTCTTTCCTCCCGGGACTTTTAAAAACCTGTTTGCCTTCAATTTCTTACATAATCTGAGTCCAAAAGCACAAATACAGATGCATTACAGTGTAATTTAAACTATAGTTCTGCAAAGACTCCCAGTACAGATTAAACGTTTTTCCAGCCTTTAACCCTTATATAGGTCTTAAATCTATTAAATAGAGGCAAGTAGTACTTTACATAGAAATGGAGAATGAAAAGGATATGAGTGTTTATAGAATATTCTGCAAAAATAAGTTTTTTAGGAAATTTACATGAGCTAACTCAATCCTTTTGATGTTCATAAAAGTTTCTTGATAGAAAAAAAAAAAAAAACCTCTCTATTGAACATGCACAACTGATTGGAATCACTGACTCATAAGTGCAGATTATAAAATAGGCATTTTACAAGCTGGTTTGTAGCTTGAAATTGTCCATGAGGGGAATATTTACACCGTAAGAATCAGCACACACTACAAATTGTGAATTTTTGTTTTCTCCTCAGAGAGCTGGTTTACCAGCACAGCACTGTTGATATTTTATTTGTAACAAATTAATTTTATTAAATTAATATGTGTCTTCCCCTATTAAATTGTTCTCTCCATGGTGAATACAGCCTATATCATATTTTATTTTGCATTTTATTTTGAGGCATAATGCATAACAATGAAAGCACAGGCTTAAATAGCACATTTGCTAGTTTACTGGTAAAGTTTTTTTTTTTTTTTTTTTTTTGAGATTAAATATCACTCTGTTTCCCTGGCTGGAGTGCAGTGGCATGATTTTGGCTCACTGCAACCTCTGCCTCCTGGGTTCCAGTGATTCTCCTGCCTCAGCCTCCTGAGTAGCTGGGATTATAGACACAGGCCACCACACCAGGCTAATTTTTGTATTTTTAGTAGAGATGGGTTTTCATCTTACTGGTCCGGCTGGTCTCAAACTCCTGACGTACCTTGACCTTCCTAAGTACTGGGATTACAGGCGTGAGCCACCATGCCTGGCCTGGTAAAGATATTAAAGCACATGGGTTACATAACTTATCAAAGTTCACACAGCGAGGAAGTAATAGAACCATAAGGCAAATTTATCTTACTATAAAACTCCATTATGTGCACTGACTACATGATCCTTCCAAAAAGGTAGCTGTCAACAAATAGTTTAAACAAAGAAACAGATTCAAGCGTATTCTTTGATATAAGCATTTAAAGCAAATAATATGCCATCTGAATAGTTTCAAATCAATCCTGATGTAATATTAATGTCATTTTTATCATAAAGATATAAAATGGCTGTTTAATATACCAATCAATAGTTATAAAGAGCTCCCATATATATCAAATGATATTGAGATTTTATTTTTTAATAGCATAATGACTAAAGAGTTGGACTCTGGTCTCTAGTTGAATTCCAGTCCTAAGTGTGACTACTTCCTGGCTTACTAGCCTATCTCACGTTGAAGCAGTTATTCCATTTCTCTTAAGTCTCAGTTTTCTCTTCCTGAAATCTCTAATAACGAAATAAGAAAATTTCATAATGTACTTAGCCTGAATTAGAGAATGTAGAATAAATAAATAGTAGAAGTTATTTAAAAATAGTAAACATATTTCAATTATGAATGCTTGTTTTAAAGTAATATGCATCCACATAACTTGAAAAAATTAGCTTTTATATCTTAAATTAGAGGTAAATTGAATTATCTCCGTGGAATTAAAAGGTTGTCATCTGATATAAGGGAGATGAATTTGGAGTGCACTTTGTTTTAATTAGCATGACTAAAGTGTCTCTAGAAAGTCATTTTCTATAAAAAATGATATATAAAAAGAGAAAACAATATAGAAAAAGAGGTCTGCTTGGATCTTAATGAACAGGGATGTCCATATATGTATTTGGTACTTTGGTTTAGGTAGAATCTGCTAGATCCAAACATCACAGCAACCTCAGGAAGTACAGATGCAATTGTTTATCAAGACTAAACATCCCTTGAGACTATCATTTTGCACTAAGTCTAAAATCAATAAATAGCTCTCTGATGATTCATTCGGTTTCCATGATATCTCTTAATAGGAATGCCTAACTAATAGCTCTCCCTATAATGTTAGAATTTATCATAAATTAACGTTTTCTTATATAAGTTTGTCAGTCTCTTCTGAATATGCATAGTTCCTGACTGAATATACACAGACAAAATAGCGAATTTCTAGACCTGCAAAGCAGAATTACATAATAGATGTTCATTCTAAGTGATGCCTGTTTGATGCCCCCTTGCCCCAGGAACCAGCAAGATTTCCTTCCAGAAATTTCTGTGTAGCCATATCTATATGCACAAAGACTTAGAAATGTGAAAGTTGTAGATACATATAGACAATGGTCATCACTATCTCCTTTGTCTTCCCCATCAAAAGTATGAAGAAAATAGGAAAAAAGTACATTATTCCAAATTTACATTTGAAAAAACTAAGTACTACAAAAAGGCAATGAGTTGCTCAAATAACACAGCTAGTAGGCATCAAAGCCTTGACAGAAAACAAGGACTTTCTCTTCTGAGTTAAAGCTAAGCCTGCAACAGATTCTACTTCTAATGATATCAATTAAGAACTAAAACAAAACAATTAATCTTTGATTGCTAATGATGTTTTCTAAGCAGAGACCTAGATAGATAATTAATATATCATAATCCACTTTTTCAATGGACTGGGATATATCCAATAGGGCTGATACAGTTTGAATCTTTGTCCCCACCCAAATCTCATGTTCAATTATAACCCCCAATGTTGGAGGTGGGACCTGGTGGGAAGTGATTAAATCATGGGGACAGTTTCTCATGGTTTAGCACAATCCTCCCTCCCCACTTTGGTAATATATACTGAGTGAGTTCTCATGAGACTGGTTGTTTAAAAGTGTGTAGCACATCCCTACTCTCTCTGTTCTTTCTGCTCCAGTCATGTGAAGTGCTGGCTCTCCCTTTGCCTTCTGCCATAATTGTAAGTTTCCTGCAGCCTCCCCAAAAGCCAAGCAGATGCTGCCATGCTTTCTGTACAGCCTGTGAAACCATGAATTAATTCAACCTCTTTTCTATGTAAATCACCCAGTCTCAAGTATTTCCTTATAGCAATATGGGAATGGATTAATACAAGGGTGATGAAAGCAAGCACACATTTTCCCCTTCTTTCTTGACATATTATTTTTATATAACGTTTGCATTGCATCATATATCTGTAAAATACTTGATGATCATTAAATAATTAGTAATTGTTCACTTGGTTATTTAAAATTTTAAGCGGATGTCTTAGTTGCATTGTATCGCTTAAAAAATTAATTTTTTTCCTAAGGTGAGCCTATCCAGCACTAGTAAAATAATTAGGAAGATATTGGTTTAAACTTGCACCATAAACAGAATGCATTAAAGAAATGTTTTTAGGCTAAATCATATGATACTGGTGTTTATTTATTTATTTTTTAAATCACCACAGTTATATTCTCTAGTACATATAAATGCATTTAAACAGAATCGAGAAACAAAAATGCATGAGAACTTCCCAAGTATGAATTCATTTATTTAACTTCAAATGCAGCTCTTTGAGCCATTTTCTTTCACAGAAACCTCAACGTAGTCAGCAATAGTATTTTTTTAAAAAGTGAATTTAAAATTATTTATACACATTGATTAATTCTTCACATTTTTTGCAAAGATTATTTTGGCTGAAACTTTTAATCGTCCCTGGGAAAGTGAATTTGAGTCCGCTTTAGGAGCACTAAATAAGGAAGACAATGCTGCCCTTAACAGTCGCAATGGCTGTAGAGAAAACATGCAGAACACTGCTTGACTGATTTTGATTTGACATTTTGACAGCCACAGTGGTTCCATAGTTGATTGTCATATGAACAAAATGGCCTTAAGATAATCATACAATATTAAAATGTAGAGATGTATTGAAGACATTTTGGAATAAGTGCCCTTTTGCTTTTTTAAAAATTAGCACACACATAAAGAACTGGAGGTGAATGATGAAATTCTAGAATTTTAGCAATTTTAAACTGCATGTGATCTTATCACTTTTCTTACTTGTAAAACAGAGATAGACAAGGAAATGCACCTCAGAGCCTTGTAGGAGACTCAAAGGAGATCGTGAGCAGGAACAAGCCTAGCCTTGTACCTAACCCAATCATGCATTTGTTTATAAAGCACATATGCTAGTGTCAGGAATCTACCGATGAAGAAACCTGAACCCATTTTCAAGGAGCATGCAATATTGTTACGTGTCTCTTCTCCTGAGCTATTCTTCCTTACCTCCCCTAAAATCATATGTCACACATCACTTAAGTACTAATGATTCCCAAATTTGTGCTCTATTCTGGACATTGTTTTGAGTTCAAAACCAATTATCCCTCTTTTGGCTGCCCACACCTCCACCTTCTTCTACAAACATCTCCCATCTACGGAGACCAAGCATTAGTTGTTTGCAAACCATTAAACAAACTTTTTCCTACCTGTCTTCTCTCTCTTTCACACCAAAGGGAGGATGTGGCCACATATGAATGCTTACACCAATAACCATTCAGTTTTCAAAGAGGATGCTTCAGTTACTCTGAACACCCCCAAGTTCTTTAATGTTAATAAACTGATCACAAACACCCTCCAGAATGCCTCAAATGTGTTCCTTTGCTATTTTTATTTTTATTGCCATTGTTATAGTCACCTCATTTCTTCACAGGATTATTGACATAATCAGTTAATTTACATTTCCCAGGTTTTCTCACTACAACTTATTAGATGGACCTCAAATATATTTAAGGAGAAAAGGAATTTACCCATTCATTTAACTGTAAAAGTGTCCCAGGAATGGCTAGATCCAGAATGATCTAATAGGGCTCAGTTTTTGCAGACTTCTTATAGACGGACAGCTTGGGAAACAACCTCTGGCAGTTCTTCCTATGGTCCTAACTTTGCAGCTGTTGTGAAGAGAGCTTTGTTTTGTTGGTAGCTATATGGTATACAAGAAATAGATACTAATTGCCTCTTATTTGATCCCTGGGTCCAGTGGGTTAGTGTGTTATAGATATTTCAACCTGAGTCAGTTATTTATCACTCAGAATAAGGTGAGGAAATGTATGGTGATCAATAGTTCCACCATAATCAGGTAAGAGTGGAGCATGACTGTCCTTGAAATTAAGGATTCTGAAAGAACAAAAATAACTTACCTATTCTAGGAGACAACACTATTTTTCTAATTGGTAGCTTTAACTGGTACTATGGTTTATAAGCCTTCTTAAAGGACAAACTTATTTTCATGGCAGAAATTCTGCAACCTGATCTCATTGTTCTTTCAGTTTTTTTTCTATAGCCACTGCTTTTTTCCTCCTATACTTTTAAATCCCAGATGATGAGTTCTTCCACAGAAAAACTAATTTCTCTCTCTCTCTCTCTTTCTCTCTGTCTCTGTCTCTCTCTCTCTCTCTCTCTCTCTCTCTCACACACACACACACACACACAACTATTTTACAATGTGTTTCTCTCCATGGAGGTTTTGTTTATTACGTCTGCTGATCTCTCTGTTTGAAATGCTTGCCACTTCTTCCTGAATTTCTGTCACTTTAGAGAACTCATAACTACTTGTCAGGGTTCAAGGAAAAGCTTACTCTTTTTCTCTTAGTTTAAGAAAATGAATAAATTCCCTTTTTAGCATTGCATACTGTATTAGTGAGAGTTCCAGAGGGATTCAACTAATAGGATAGAAGTATACAGGAAGGGGAATTTATTAGGGAGAATTGAGTCACACGATCGCAAGGTGATGTCCCACAATAGAATATCAGTAAGCTGAGGAGCAAGGAAGCCAGTCAATGTGAATCCCCAAACCTCAAAAGTATGGAAGCCAACAGCGTAGCCTTCAGTCTGTGGCTGAAGGCCTGAGGGCCCCTGGCAAACCATTGGTGGAAATCCAAGTGTCCAAAAGCTGAAGAACTTGGAGTCTGATGTTCAAGGCCGAGGCACCCAGCCTGGGAGGGAGATGAAGGCTGGAAGTTTCAGCAAGTCAGCTCATCCCATCTTCTTCTGTCTCCTTTATTCTACTCCCACTGGCAGTTGATTATATGGTGCCCACATTGAGGTTGTGTGTTCTTCTCCCCGTCCACTGACTCAAAGGTTAATCTCCTTTGGCAACACCCTCACAGACACATTGAAGAACAATACTTTCCATTCTTCAATCCAATCAAGTTGACACTTAATATTAACCATTACACATATGCTGTATGTACACCTTGATTAGGGCACAATTGTTAGTGCTGCTTGTATAGTTAATAAGAAGGTTGATAAATAAAATTATAGTCTAAAACCTATCATTATCAATAGGAATCATTACTATCTGTGACACTGGGCAGGTTACTCACCACTTGGAACCTTTCTTTCCTTATTTATTAAATCTGAGTGATAATAATAATACCTACATATCTACCTGTCAAGATGACTTAGTAAAATAGTATTACTCTTATGTCATTTTCCGGTCTCTCTGCTTCCTTGGAATTCCTCTGACTTCAATATCCATTTTTTTTTAAGTTTCCTTTGCTGTTTTCCCACTCTTTGACTCAATTTCTAGGTGCTTAAAAGCTCTCAAAGTTTGGCCCTAAATATCCTTTCTCCTCTCTACATTTGCTCACCATAAGAACTCACTTGATTGCATGTTTTTAAAGACCACTATATAATGATGACACACAATTATTCTACCACCAAACATTCAGTTCTCACTGAGCTCCAGATTTGTGTATATGAGGTGATTTTATATATGCATGCCAAATTCATCAATTTCAAAATGAAACGCCCTTACTCTTCATAAAGAACCCATCAATAAGTTCTATAGTCTAAACATTCTAATGGATTCCACGTCAACAAATTTTGCTATCTCCAACACCACCAATTTGTCCAAGCCATTATCATTTTCCACTAGGGACTCCCCAAATAAATAAAATCTGAATTGCTTTTCCTTGTTCCTCACTATCTCTTTCAGAATCCTTCCCCCTACATAATAGATTGAATTTATAAAGCATAATGATATTTTCATCACTCTCTTGCTTAAAACCTTCTAATAACCTCCTATTATGCTCGGAATAGCACCCAATTACTTGCCATGCATGATCGGCAGCTGTCTAGTTTTCCATCTCGCTGTGCAGCAAAACACTCAAGCTGAATTCCTTATCATGTTTAAAGAAACAGCAGAAAATGACAGTGTTTAAAAAACAATCTGCTCAGTTTTGAATCCCAGCTCTGCCACATACTAATGTTGGCAATTTACGTGATACTTATCTGGCTCAGTTTCCTTACATGTAAACTCAGATTGAAAATAATGTTACCTACTGCATAGGGTTACCATGATGATTAAATTAGTTAGTGTACATAAGATGTCAATGTCAGTTCCTGGCACATGGCAAATGCATAAAAAAATACTATGATTATTTGTCAGTTTGATAGCTCATTGTCTTTGGCTCTAGAATGTAAACTCTGTGAAATAGAGAATTTTTTTTTTTGGTGCTATTTTCCAAATATCTAGATACGGGTCTTTCACACAGAAAAAGTTCAAGATATGTTTATGGATATATTAGCAGAATAATGCATGCAATTTGCATGAAATGTATGCAGTATATATTCTGTATGTTAATTTGTATAGAATATACAAATATATTCTGTACATATATTTTTTCTTTTAACTTCAATTTTTGTCACAAGTGTAAATTTATTAGGTCAAGAGAAGAGAAGAGAGCTAACTTAAAAGGCATATACATTGTGATCTAGAAACTATGCTAAGCATGTTATGTAAATTAGCCTCTTTATTTCTCATAATAACCATTTGAGGTAAATGTATGCCCATTGTTTATAGATTAGGAAACTGAAATTGGATAAGATTACAGGGCTCATTAGGTTAGAGGATTAGCAAGTGGTACAAGTAAGTCTTTAGACTTCAAAGCTATTTTTCCTTTTTCTCATGATGCTAACATTTCAGTTTATTCATCCTTATATATTTATTCTGGAGTACAATGAATATCATAAAGTAGACTCATAATGAATCTTGGTGGAATTAAATGCACATAGAAAGCCCTGGACAGATAGATGTTGTTGAAAGAAACATTCTAGAATTAAAGTTGCAGAGGTAGTTTTGTATATGAAACAATCGTTTCATGAGATTTATTATTCTGATCTATGCAAGTGATAAAATTTCTTTTAGGCATTCTGAGATAAATATCAAATGTATTTTTGCACCATGGAGATATCAGAAGCTCATATCAAAGTTATTCCAATACTGTGCTGCCCAGCTTCTCTTCATGGTTCAATTATCAAAATTATTACTGCAAATTTAAGACAATTCCATTTTAACTGATGTGGGAGTTTGTGAATCCTTTTTTTTGTTGTTGTTGTTATATCTAAATGCCTAAATCTTGGTCACTGGAATTCATTTTCTTTGGTCAAATGCATTCAGTTGCCCACTGCGATTAGAGCATTGTCAAAGGTACTTCAATTCTGATATACTTTTCTTTTGATTATACTTATCTTTGCAGATCTTCTATTTTAAAGCTGTAAGTAGCAAAGATTTCTTTTTACTTAGTATGACATTTTGCAAAAAGAATAATGAGGCTTACATGACTTCCACAAAATAGATCTTTATTTAATTTACAAATTATTTGAAAATATTCTTAAAATACATCCTCTATAGGTTTTTCTGAATTTCAAAAATCAAAATGCATACATTTCATAGGAAATGTGACAAAGAATGAGATAACTAATACTTAAATGGAAAATATTTAATTGCCTTTTTGCCAGAAATTTCAGACAATGTGATGACTATTTTAATGCACGTGCTATAATTGCTGCTATAATTGCACTGTTATAATAAAAGAATTGTTAATATTTCTGTTGATGGGAATTTTCATGTGTAGTTGAAAAAAGATAATTCGTATCTGACACCTCAAAATGAAAAGCAAATTTTATTTAAACATCAAAATTGAGCAATGAGAAGGCAGAAGGGCATGACTTTGGAAATAATTGCATTTTTACATTTAGGGGTAAAAGAGACAGCTTCTCTCCAAGCTTTCTCCAGAATGTCTTTCAACTTTTGGGGTCTCAGAATGTCTCTGTTTCTCATTTTCCATAAGTGAAAACAATTCCTAATACATTATGGTGTGTGTGAGGCCTTAATGAGGAGCCTTCTTCATCTTAACTGTATTCTATATTTCTTTCATGTTTTAGAAATTGTGATAAAACATAAAATTTTCCATTTTATACACGTTAGGTGTATAATCATTGTCATTGACTGCACTTACGATGTTGTGCAAACATCTCCACCATCATTTTCCAGAATTTCTCAAAAATACAAATCAACATTTTACACTCTCTTGATAATTCTTCATTATATTCTCAATGCATCTAAAATACAATAGAATCTCTACAACTTGGCCTTCTGATAGACACCTTCTGATAGACACCTATCTATCAGATAGACACCTACCTGCCTTATGGAATGATTTTCTTTTTTTATTATGCCATCCTTCTTTCCCATCCTCACTGGGCTCCAGCAACATTGGCCCTGCTGTCTTTACATTCTGCAGTCTTGGAACCTGCAATATGTTTCACTCACTCTACCTATGCCCACTTTTTCTGTGCTTTCAACTCTCAACTCTCATTCCTCAGAGAGCTCACTAAAAGGTATACCTGTCTCCAGTTTTAGATAAGGAAACTCCGGCTTAAACAAGTTGAATAATTTCCCCAAGTCATCCCTACTTTCAGAACAGCAACTTTTAATGAAAAAGGAATAAATATGTTAAAAAATTTACATCTTCATCATTCTTGTCTAATTATTTCTGGCCTCAGCAAATGATGCACACCCTTTCCTATACAAGTGAATCACTGTCCTCCACCTGTGCTCTGCTTTCTCTATTCTACTGTCTCCTAAAGGAGGCTTCAATATCAATGAGCCCTATTCTAAAATTTATTTTTTATTTTTCTCCTTGACTTTGGTTCTTTCAATTCTAACCCTCTGAAAATTTCTCCTGTCTCATGATATTTTCTCTAGTGTACCTACATCTATGCATGTTTAACTTCCTTCTGACACTGATCACATTGAACTATTTTCATTGGTTTATGAACCAAAACACCTCAAACACCTTCCCTACCTCAGCCCAACACAAGAACACATGAATGTCCTACAACAAGCAAAGGATCATAAACTGTTGGCCTGCCTCTTGAATATGTTCTCCCATTTGTGAGAACAATGTTTCATGTGTATTGTTATTTAATTTGTGCAGTTGTCATTACCATTAGTGTGCTTTGTATTTTTAAATGAAATCAAAATGCCTTATGGAAGCCTTGCCCTCTGAGATTACCTCTAGTCACACCACTCGCTGCTATTTTTAAGTCAAATTTTTAAACTTGCATGTTAGCAGCGTGTTGTCTAAAGCCCTTAGAGAAATCTCCTTGGAGAGAGCCATCATGTCATCTCATTCAGTGTTGCCTGAGAAGCCCCTCAGGTTTATTTAGTTAGATTTAGGACTATGTTTAGCTGCTAACTGACTGTAAGATTTGTCAAGACAATAAAATACTTTCAGATAAAATGCTGAATAAGCACAACTCTGATTCTTATTCTCTCAGTGCCCACCTCCAAGAATACCCACCCTTCCCCTGAAAATCACTGGACTATCTGGCAAACCATCAATCAAAGAGAAAATGCCTGGCATGGCAGTGGCCTCCAGGACTTAATTCCATCCTACAACTTGAGTGCACTCCGATGGGTTGATTACCTCCACTGGCTTATGGACTGTCAAACATAAAATTTTACTCTAATTAGTATATGTTTACGATTTTATACCTGTAACTGAAGGTATGGATGTAACATAAGCCCAGAAAGTGCACACACACACACACTCACACACACACAATTAGTATCAAAATGTTTCCTCAACTTTAGTAATAACTTAAACTCAGTTTCTACTCTAATTTTTTATTTTCTTTGTATTACCTTCACTTCACATTTTCTCGTCCATGTAGATATCTGTCTCACAAGCACACTTGCCTGTGATTTAAAAAGGCTCTCACATGCTGTTGAAGGTACAGACAATACGCAGAGCATGTGTATGTAAAATTGCAGTGTAAAATATCCAGCCCTTACACCCCCAGATATACACTATCCTATTAAGAGTATGTGGCACATATTGCACTAGACTTTTTGTATGGCTTATTTTAAAATCTTTCACAGTGCTGCAAGATAAGAAATGCAAAGTCATGTCAAACTTAAGAAAGTTAAGTGCTGGGGAAGAATTCAAATCTGGCTCTTTATGATTTCCAAAGCATGTACTTTAATCACTCTGCTGACTAGTTCTCAAAATTTGTAAGCAGGAAATATAAAATCAGCCATCATCATCATCATCATCTCATCTATAGTGTCCTTAGCCCAAGGGCATGAATGTCATTATCATTTTAAGTATGCCCTGACCAACACATATGTAATTTTTACACATATTTATTTTATATATTTATTATATATTTTTTTAATTTACATCTTAATAGGCTATAGGAAATATGCCTCTGCCTTTCTCTTATATTTCTTACTGACTTTAAGTGATTCAAATAGTTATCACTTCCATATGTCCAGGTGTTTGAGTCAGAGAAGGTAATATTCATAGTGTTTGATTTCCACTGTATTCATCCATTTGCATCACTATAAAAAATGTATGAGGTTGGGTCATTTATAAAAAACTGAGATTTACTTTAGCTCCTGGTTCTGCAGGCAGTACAGACAGCATAGCATCAGCATCTGCTCTTAGTGGGTCTCAAAAGGCTTCAATCAGGTTGTAAGGTGAAGGGGACCAAACCTGGTCATATCGTGAGAGATAGAACAAGTTAGAGTGCCAGGAGGTGCCAGGAGGTGCCAGGCAGGATCTTTAAACAAATAGATCTCCCAAAAAGTCAGAGGGTGAGTTCACTCATTACCATGGGGAAGGCATCAAGTATTCATGAGGGGCCCATCCCCATAAACAAAATATCTCCCACCAGGCCCCTCATTTAACACTGGGGATCACATTTCATCATGAGATTTGGAAAGGACAAATATGCAAACTGTATGGCTCATTGAATTTAGATGTATTTCAGATATATTATCCAGGTAGCAGTATCAAAATCTCTAGGCTGGAAGATTGGAGGAATTCCTTTTCCCATACCTGCAATGAGATTTCCATTTGGTTTGTAAGACTCTGACCCTTAATACAACATTTTGTCACTGGCAATTAGATAATACTTCTTTTCCAAGTGGTTATATAGTGATATAGGGCAGCAAGCAGGTCATTTAGTTTGTCATTCTGAAGTATATCAAGCTCAAAACTGAGATGAAATCAAGACTGAATGAGATTTGAAAGTTACTCTAAAAATTATGGTTCTCTGTCACGAGGACTTTAATTCCATGTAAATAATACAAAACCACCAGAGGGTAGTATTTCCAGAATGATGGGGCAATGAGCTTTGAAATTCATTTTGTTTCATAAAATAATTTATAACACTGGCAAGAACTCATGAAACTCAACTTCTTCTCTGAAACTATTGATATTAATAAAAGCTTTAAACAAGCTAGAAGTGTTTATTAAAAGAAACAGTTTAATATTGGTGAGAATAGTAAGTTTTATTGTGCTGAAATTTACCCTACTGCCATATTTTTCCCCTTATATCTGAAGTAACCTTGAAAACCAGCAGTCTGATAGCCATGATGTCTATGAAATCAGCAGACTAACAACTACTGGAGGGGATAATAGATTTCTAATTTCCAAAAGATCTCCATCACCAGGTAATTATTACTACTTAACTTGTTTTATAGCTTAATGAAAAAACAAAACAAAACAAACAAACATAAAAACATTTGCAGGGGTTGTCATTATTTGACCTAATAAAGAGCTAACTCAGTGAGAAATGTCCTATACTCAGGAGTCTGTTAAAATCAATCAGTGACAATTTTTTAATATTACAGCTACCTGAAGTGGCAATATCAGCTATGAAAATAAGAGGATGTTGAAAATATAATCTATCTATCTATCTATCTATCTATCTATCTATCTATCTATCTATCTGCATCAGGAGGCTTTGAATGGCTCCATTATATTTCCAAAGATCCAGAAGACCACACACATGAAAAAAAAAAAACTAATTTGTGAGATTTTCTGAACTTGAAGCCCTATGGAAACCAAATAAAGGCTAGGGTAGAGTTGTAAACTTCTAGAATGTTAATAGCATGACACGACACACAGAAAATCACTGCAAAAAATAGATTTATGTGTTCAAAGCATTTAAGAAAATATATGCATAATTATCAACAGAAGAATAAGGCAATGAAACAGAGACTACTATGGATGCACATAAAAGAAAATTCAGGCTTCACAGAAATAGTTTAGAAAAGACTCTAAAGGAATAAACAACAACAAAATGGTAACAACAACAGAAAATCTGAATATGCTTGTCAGATTGCCATATTTGTCACATTTATTATTTAAAACGTTCAGTTTAAAACAAAAAAAGAGAAATTTAAAAATGTTATTAATATTACTCTGTTTGACGTTGTCTGCCATTATCCAAAAAATGAATGGAGACAAATGAACAAAGCCTAAAATACTTGTGAAACGGCATGAAACATGTCACTATACATACAAGTCTAAGAGGTAGTGGAGAGAGAAAGAGATAAGAGCAAAAACAATATTTGAAGAAGTAATAAGCAGCAACTTTCCAAATTGAATGAAATATACAACCATTAACCTACACACCCAAGAAGTTCTATGAATCAAAGCCAATGAATTCAAAGACAGCCACACTTAGACATACCAGACTCAAAATGGTTTAACCAAAAACCTCAGAGAGAAACTTGAAGGCAGCGAGAGAAAAATGATATCACATTTAAATTTCTTTAAATAAAATTAACAACTGACTTCTCATCAGAACCCGTGAAGGCCAGAAGATAGTGGGATAACATATTCAATATGCTGAACAAAAAAGAATGTCAACCTAGAATTCTCTATTTAGTAAAAACATTATTCAAATACAATGGAGAAATTAAGTTAGTGTCTGAAAATGAAAACCAGAGTTTGTTGGTAAGAGATTTGTTTTGCAAGAAATCGTAAAAGTCCTTCATGCCAAATGAAAGAACGCTAGACAGAAACTGAAGTCCATACTAAGAAAATAAGAGCATGGGTAATGCTAACTATATGAACAAATGAAACAGGCAGTCTAAATATATTTTTGGTTATACAGTGTTTTTGTTATAATTTAAAAGAGAACTACATCAACTAATAATTAAAACAATTCTTAATAAAGTTACAATATATAAATGTGTAATTTCTGTGGCAATAAGAGCATAGGAGAAGGAAAAGAAGCTTAATTGGAAAAAAAAATTTTGTATACTGTTGAAATTAAGTTTATATTAATCCAAACTAGTTTGTTTTAATCAAGATGTTGGTATAATTCCCAGGGCAACAACACTAACAAAATAACAAAAGAATAGAGTAAAAGAAACAAAAAGACAAGTACAGTGGTTTTGTTTTATTTAACAACAAAGATAATACCAATGGAAAACTAAAGAAAAAGTAAATTTATATAAGACATACAGAAAACAGAAAAAAAAGAACAGATATAATTCCTCCCTGGCATTATTTTAAATTATCAATATTATATAAACATAAATAAATTAAACACTATAATACAAAGGCAAATATTGGCAGAATATTAAAGTAAAAATGATTCAACTGTGTTTTTTAACAAAAGTCACACTTCAAAGATAAAAATTGATTGAAGAGAAAAAGACGAAAAATATTGACCATACTAAGAGTAACCAAAATAGAATGAAGGTAACAGAACAAATATAAGACAAAATAAGAAATATTTAAAATAAAATTATTACAGATTTAAAAAAGATGTTTTATAATAGAAAGATCAAACCATCACAAAAAGTTACATATGCACCTAGCAACAGAACCATAAAAGGGAGAGTAACAACACTGACAAAATTAAATGAAGAAAGAATAATGCAAGAATAACATTTTTAAAACTCAATACCCACTTTTTAATAATACATAGAATTGTACAGAAAATCCACAAAAGAATAGAAAGTTGAACATTATAAACCACATAGACCTAACAGACATCTATAAACACTCCACTAAATAACAGAGCCCACATTCTTCTAAAGTACACATGGCACACTTTCCAGCATATGCCACGGTTAAAGCCATAGAGTAAACCTCAGTACGTTTTAAAAAAAGATTGGAATTACACAAAGCATGCTTTAGCATCATAACTGAACTAAATTGAAAATATTAACCAAAGGAAACTTTGGAAATTCAAAAATTAACAATGGATCAGAAAAGAAATTACAAAGGAAATAAAAGAATTCATGAGACGAATGACAGCAAAGTGCAGCATACTGAATCTCTATGTTGTAGCTAAAGAAGGGTTTTAAAATAATTTGTTAATCCTAAACACATAAGTTTAAAATAAGAAGAAAGATCACAGGTAAATAACCCAACATTTCACAATTGGAAACTAGAAATAGAAGAACAAACTAAAGCTAAATCAAGGGGAAGGAGGGAAATTACAAACATTACAACAATAATAAATCATGCAGGGAACAGAAAAATAATAGAAATAGCAAAGCCAAAAGTTGAGCCTATAAAAAGATTTCAAATAAATTAGCAAACATTTGTGTGGTACCAGAATAGAAACAGATCAATAAAATAGAATTGACATTTCAAAAACAAACCTTTACATTTATGATCAATTGACTCCAACTGTAGTGTCACAAGTTTTCTATCAAAAAAATATTCTTTTCAATAAATGGTTCTGTCTATTAATTATTCACATGAAAAAGCATAAAGTTGTACCTCTGTCTTACATCATATGTAAAAATTATCACAAAATGCTTCAAAGGCCTACATGTAAGAGCAAAACTATAAAAGTTTTAGGAAAAAAATATAAATATGTGTTACTTTGGTTGGACAACAGTTTTTGAGACAAAGCATCAAAAGAACAAGTGGCAAAATAAGACTTAAATAAATGGAGCTTCATCAAAACTAAGATAAAACCCTTTTGTACATCAAAGAACATCATTAAGAAACTGAAATGACGACTCATAAAATAAGATGAAATATTTACAAGTCATATCTTAGATAAGAGACTTGTATCCAAAATAACATTGTTTTATAAAATGTTATAATCAGAATAAAAAGAGCAAAAATGCAATTAAAAAATGGGCAAATTTACAGGAAAAAAAACCACTCCATTAAAAAGTTGGCAAAGGACATGAACAGATACTTCTCCAAAAAACATACATGTGGCCAACAAACATGAAAAAACTCTACATCAGTGATCATTAGAGAAATGCAAATCATAACCACAATAAGATACCATCTGACACCAGTCAGAATGGAAATTATTAAAATGTCAAGAAATAACAGATGCTGGCAAAGTTGTGAAGAAATAGGAATGCTTTTACAGTGTTGGTGGGAATATAAATTAGTTCAACCATTGTGGAAGACAGTGTGGTGATTCCCAAAAATTTAGAACCAGAAATACCATTGGACCCAGCAATTCCATTGCTGAGTATATACTCAAAAGGATACAAATTATTCTATTATAAAGATACATGCACATGTAAGTTCATTGCAGCACTATTCACAATAGCAAAGACATAGAATCAACCCAAATGCCATCAATGATAGACTGGATAAAGAAAATATATGCCATGGTACTTATATACCATGGAATACTATGCAACCATAAAAACGAACGAGATCACATCCTTTCCAGGGACACAGATGAAGCTGGAAGTCATTATCCTCAGCAAACTAACACAGGAATGAAAACCAAACACTGAATGTTCTCACTTATAAGTGGGAGCTGAATGAGAATTCATGGACACAGGGTGGGGAACAACACACACTGGGGCCTGTTAGGGGATGACAGTCGAGGGAGAGCATTAGCAAAAAGGACTAATGCATGCTGGGCTGAATATAGGTGATGGGTTGATAGGTGTGACAAACTACCATGGCACACATTTACCTATTGTATTAGGGTTCTCTAGAGGGACAGAACTAATAGGAGATGTAAGAGTTTATTAAATATTAACTCATATGATCGCAATGTCCCACAATAGGCTGTCTGCAAGCTGAGGAATAAGGAGAACCAGTTCGAGTCCCAGAACTGAAGAACTTGGAGTCTGATTTTTGAGGGCAGGAAGCATACAGCATGGGCGAAAGATGAAGACTGAGAATCTAGGCCAGTCTTGTAGTTCACATTTTTCCTGCCTGCTTATATTCTAGCCACACTGGCAGCTGGAAGCAAAATCGATCAAGATCTCTACAAATAAGATTATGACACAAAGGCAGAGAAGTAATATATGCCTGAGGTAGAACCATAGACATATATTGTTGGTATTGCCAGCTGAAGGCAAATTGCTTCTAGTAGGCCTTATGGACAGGAATAGAGAAAAAGGCATTTGCCAAGTCAATGTCTGCATACCCTGTACCAGGAGATGTGTTAATTTGCTCAAGCAATAAAACCACATCTGGTACAGCAGCTGTAATTGGAGTAGTGACTTGGTTAAGCTTATGATAATCCACCATCATTCTCCAAGATCCATCTGTATTCTGCACAGACCAAATGGGAGAGTTGAACAAGGATGTAGTGGGAATCACCACTTTTGTGTCTTTCAAGTCCTTGGTGGTGACACTAATCTCACAGTCCCTCTAGAGATGTGATATTGTTTTTGATGTACTATTTTTCTAGGTAGAGGCAGCTCTAATGGCTTCCATTTGGCCTTTCCCACCACAGTAGCCCTCACCCTACCAGTCAGGGAGCCAATGGAGGGGTTCTGCCAGCTGCTAACTATGTCTGTGCCAATTACGCATTCTGCCCCTGGGGAAATGACCACAGGATGAGTCCAGGGACCCACTGGACCCACTGTAAGTCAGACCAGAGCTAAAACTCCATTAATTACCTGACCTCCATAAGCCCCCACTTTAACTGGAGGACCTCAATGACATTTTGGGTCCCCTGGAATCAATGTCAGCTCAGACACAGTGTTCAGTAGTCCCTGAAATATCTGATAAGTTCCCTTTTCCCAATGCACAGTTACCCTGATAAAAGGCTGGAGGTCTCCTTGGGGAATGATGGGAGAAAGATTAATAGCATACATTTTTGGTACAGTAGTGGGGTCCTTCCTCAAAGGGACCCAACCTCCCCTTCATTCAAGGAGTTCTGAGTCTGTAAATGCTCAAGTCTGGAAATTGAGGGGCCATGATTCTCTGTTTTTATAATTCAAATTAGTCTTTTTGTCCATTTGACCTAGAAGATTTCTGCTTGTATAAATTAAGTAGGAATGCAATAGGCTTCCTATCAATTTCACTTCTAGGAACACTGTGATTAATTAGCCAATGCTGGAGCGCTCCATGAGTTGGACTATTCTGATTGCCATTTTGCCTCTGCTGTCTGTTACGGTAGCTACACCCACCTTGCCTTTAATGGTTGAGTGCCTCTTCTTGGCCCCTGCCACCTTAAGTTCCAATTATTCCCATGGTATTTCGATTTTGAATTTGAGTGACCGTGGTTCCCACTGTTAGATCTGACATACAGAGAGAAGCAATTACAGGGCTCTCCAAAGATGCAGGTGTTGCCCTCAAAAATCTATTTTGCAAGGCATTGGTCAAGGGGATATCTTCTGGACCTCCAAGCTGGGATGAGTAGGTCTAAAGTCACTAATCTACTCCACCATTCCAATCTCCCTAAGCCTTTGGATCCCTTCCTCTACATTAAACCAAAGGAGATCAGGCATTTCCAGCTCACTCACAGTGGGCCATCTTTTAATCCATATTTCAGCAAACCAAGTAAATAAACTATTAGAGCATTTTTTTAACTCCCAAAGCTGAAACATTAAATGCAGAGTCCCTACTTAGCAGGCCCAAATCAATAAATTCAGCCTGATCCAACCCTGTGTTCCTTCCGTCATTATTCCACATCCTTAATATTCATTCCCATGCCTGTTCTCCAGGTTTCTATTTACATAAATTAGAAAACTTAAGCAATTATTTTCTAGTGTAGCACACCTCTTCATGGGTCACACTCTCAACCTCACCTCTATGGGCCCAATGGGACTTTAGTTATATGTCTAGAAAAAAACAGGGGTGTTAGGGGTAGC
This sequence comes from Cacajao melanocephalus, assembly GCA_963573385.1. NCBI lineage: Eukaryota > Metazoa > Chordata > Mammalia > Primates > Pitheciidae > Cacajao > Cacajao melanocephalus. The sequence goes on along the minus strand of CAUYLG010026528.1, from coordinate 28,476 downwards.
TCCTGAGGAAAATCAACATTATCTTGCCTGGCACCTACCTCGGGGTGGCCATCACTGTCACCTCAGGCAGCACAGGGTTTTTCTTCTCAGACAAAGGTGGAAAGACTGATGGCAGCATAGGTTGGAGAAGGGAGGTTGCCACCATTGGAGTTGGAGAAGCTGTTTCCTCTGGAGAAAAAAGGTTTATCAGAGTTTAAAAACTCAGTGTCCCTAGCTTCACCAAGGTCCTCCCACACATCTGCATTTCAAGTTACAGGGTCCCATTATTTTTCAATCAATGCCCTCATTTTAACATTAGACACCTTGAGGCTGTGCATGCACCTTTCATTGCAGTCAGCCACTCTCATGGTAAGAACTTTTGTCTATTTTTTCACAATTTCAGCTCTTTCTCTACAGGAGATAAGACTCTCACTCAGGGCAATCTTAGCAGATTTGAGGCTCAGTATCTGCTTCTGAAGCCAGGAGTTAGAATTCCTGAGTTCATTATTTTCTTTCGTCACTTTGTCCACTGAACTTAGGAGCAACCACCAGCTTCGTTATGTTCCTTGGTTCTCTACATATGATCAGCGGCATTATGTATAGAGTCACTAAACTCCTTGCCTTTCATGAGCAGTAAATCAGGAGTGTCAAATGCATTTATTTTGCATAACTCTCTAAACCATTCACATCAAGGACTATCAGTGTTCTCCAAACTATTAGAAGTAGAGTCTTTAGCATTTTTGGTTCTAATCATATTAAGCAGCCAACTCAAAAAACTCCAAAACCAATAAAATAACTCCATCCTTAATACTCTATTCCTCTAGAACCATTTCTGATATCAAAAATCAGTATTAGAGTTCTCTAAAGAGACAGAACTAATAGGATATACCTATATATTTATATATATATATATATGAAGGGACATTTATTAAGTATTAACTCACACTGCCACAAGATCCCACAAGAGGCTGTATGCAAGCTGAAGAGCAAGGAAAGCCAGTCTAAGTCCAAAAACTGAAGATCTTGAAGTCTGATGTTCAAGGGCAGGAAGCATCCAGTATAGGAGAAAGATGCAGGCTGAGAGGCTAGGCCAGTCTTGTCAGTTCACATTTTTCCTGCCTGCTTATATTCTAGGCATGTCGGCTGCTGATTAGATTGTGCCCACCCAGATTAAGGGTGGGTCTGCCCTTCTTGGCCCACTAACTCAAATGTTAATTTCCTTTGGCAACACCGTCAATGACACACCCAAAATCAACACTTTGTATTCTTCAGCCCAATCAGGTTGACACTCACTATTAACCACCACACCTATGTAATAAACTTGTGCATCCTGCACATGTACCCCAGAACATAAAAATATAAAATAATTTTAAAAATTGACATGTAAAAAATAGGCATGTAAAAAACTATGGCAAAGAGTTTGAATAGACATCTCTTCAAAAATATACAAAGGCTAAATAAGCACACACAAAAAAACACACTAAAAATCATAAGTCGTTAGGAAAATTCAAATCAAAACACAATAAGATATACTTTCACATCTATTAGGATGGCAAATTTTTAAAAAGCAGACAATGAAAACTATCCAGGAGAATGTGGAGAAAATGAAATGTAAAATGATGCAATCAGTTTCGCAGTTCTTAAAATCTTAGACATGAGTTATCATATGACCTAGTAATTCCACTCCTAGGTACATATCCAAAATAATAGAAGACAAATGTCAATCAAAAACTTGTACATTAATTTTTACAATGGCATTATTCATAATAACCCAAAAGTAGAAAAAATCCAAATGTCTATCTCCCAATAAATGGCAAAGGGTATGTTGTGTATCCATACAGTAGAATATTATTTAGCCATAAAAGAGAATGTGATATTGATTTAGGCTACAACATGGATGAACCTTGCAAACGAAGAAGCAAGATACAAAAGGACACATATCATGTGATTCCATTTATATGAGATGAATAGAACATACAAATTCAATGAAGCAGAAATATACTAGTGGTTGCCAGGGTCTTGTGAAAGTGAAGGACAAATGGAATTTCTATTTCTAGGTCTCTGAGGAATTGCCTCACTGTCTTTCACAATGGTTGAACGAATTTACACTCCCACCAACAGTGTAAAAGTGTTCCTATTTCTCCACATCCTCTCCCAGCAATCCCATTACTGGGTATAAATCCAAAGGATTATAAATCGATCTATTATAAGGACACATGCACACGAATGTTCATTATGGCACTGTTTGCAATAGTAAAGACTTAGAACCAACACAAATGCCCTTCGAAGATAGACTAGACAGGGAAAATGTGGCACATATACACCATGGAATACTGTGCAGCCATAAAAAACAATGAGTTCATGTTCTTTGTAGGGACCTGGATGAACCTGGAAACCATCATTCCCAGCAAACTGACACAAGAACAGAAAATCAAACACCACATGTTCTCAGTCATAGGCGGGTGTTGAACAATGAGAACACATGGACACAGGGAGGGGAGAATCGCACACTGAGGTCTGGTGCGGACGGATCTAGGGGCGGGTCAGTGGGGGGGGTGGGGAGTTGGGGAGGAATAACATGGGGAGAAATGCCAGATATAGGTGATGGGGAGGAAGACAGCAAACCACATTGCCATGTATATATCTATGCAACAATCCTGCATGTTCTTCACATGTACCCCAAAACCTAAAATGTAATAATATACATATATATATATAAAGAAAGCGAAGGACAGGCAATGAATGCTAATGGATATAGTTTTCTTTGTGTTGTTATGAAAATGTTCTGGAATTATATAGTAGGGATGGTTGCATAATTATGAATATAATGGAAACACTGAATAGTACACTTTTAAATGATGAATGCTATGATTTATAAATTATATCTCAATTAATACTTATACTTGGGGCTACAATGATGAATAGCTGAGATTCAACCACAAGCTTCCTGTAATCATGTGTCCAAAATATACAAAGATACAATCTGATACTCTGCATCAAGAGCATCGGATTGATATTAGAGTAAATATAGAATTAGCTGGTATTATATTTTTATAGTAATATTGGCCACTTACTACATGCCAGTCAATTTGTTAAGTGTTTTATGAGCTCTACCTACAGAAACTATATTAGTGGTTGCAGGCATGGCCGATAACACTGTTGGGGAGATGGGAATGGGAAGTCACCACTAACAAATATGGTTTTTGGTGGCAAAGGTGATTGAAATATTCCTGAATTAGAAAACATTAATATTAATGTTCACAACTCTGAAAATATATTACAAATCACTAGATTGTACACTTTCAATGGTAAAATTATGTAATATAAAATTCATTTTTTAAAAAAGAGAGAAAATGGAAGCTTTTGGTAAAAGAAATAGCCATTTTAACAGCTATTAATAGTAATTATAAAAACATTAAAAATAATTCATGTTTACTGAGGTTTCAGTATGTCCCAGACATTATGCTAAGGGCTTTATCATACTTGTCATTGTGTGACCTCATGGAACTGGGTATCATCATTAACATTTTTGGTATCTTTAGCGTACAGATGACAAAAACTAAATGTTTGAATCATTCATATCTTTCTGATAACAACTAGGCAGTGTTGGTGGCATGATCCATATTCCAGTGAAAACTGCAGAACTAGAGCTTCCAATCTTCAACTACATGGCTCCATACTTTTGAGATTATCTTGCTATGTTACCGCTATTCCATCCCAATGCATTTGTCACCCAGTAAGATTAAATGCTGGGTAGTATCTTTTTGCATTATCACCTTCCATGTCTTCCTATCAACAAACACAGCTTCCAGTGTTTTTCCTGGGCACTCTCTCATTGGGTCAGTTTTCTGTGGTTTGTCATCAAGTGGAAATGAGTTTGACATGGACCTTCCTTCTGATTTGATGGAAGTACCTTGACCAGAAAAATCAAGGAGCTAATTGAGTGAATGACAAGAAGAGAAAGCCTGTGGTGGAGTTTGCATCGGGGTGGAGATCTTATTTGGTGCCTCATTTGGCACCAGACTGTTCACATCTAAAATGTGGGAGACAGGCATGTGTCTTGGAGAAGGAGATACTGCTCTTGTTTCACATTTCCATGTAAATGTACATCAATTAATGTAACATTTTTGACTGGTTTTGCCTATTTACTCATTCTTTTCCAGAAGAGATCTAGATAATTAGATCACATGGGAACTTGAATTGGGATTGCCCAGTTTTTTTATTTTTCCTCTCCTTCTCTCTCTGGTATCTACTATTTAGGGAAGTATGCACACTGTTCTACTGTAAACCATGGGGCAAACTTATTGGTAAAAGCTATTTCCCTTTTGGAATGTCTTTTGGAATGTGAGGGACTGATGTGGATGAGATTGGGAGTGAGAAACAGTGCTGAGAATATCTAGCTATGTCTGTGCTTGATGTGAAAGTTTTTCTCAATGTGAAGGTTGCACAGGTAATTAACATACCTATGCCCTCTTCTCCATCATCATCTGTGTCAGCAACAACCTGCCATATTGATCACTGCCTGCCTGACTCCTTCTTCTAAACAACTAGTTTTTAACTCAGTCAAAGAAAAATATTTGTTTTTTATTGGCCCTCCAAACAGGACTTAAAGGAAAGGGAGTACAGGTCAGACATCATATCAGCAGGTTCAAATTTAGGCACTGAAGAGGATAGATATTTTGCAGGATGATATGTAACCCTGCCCTGCATACTAGAGAAGGATTCAGAACTATCATCTTAACTAAACCATACAAGGCCACTAAGTTCTATTGGAGCTGAAATTGAGCTCTGATTATTAGCTGCAATATTCCAGATGCCTAGCACATTACCCGGCCCATAATGGATGTCTAAATATGCTATAAAATTGATAAATGAAGGCTTCTTAGGTGTTAGATATGTGTTATATGTGTGTGTGTATATATATATACAATTTTATAAATATTTTATTTTTATAAATATAAATAGATGTGCGAATTTCATGTTATATATTACCTGTAAGAAATTACATGTAAGTTATATAATTTATATTTGATATTTAATTTATATATTATTATATCTTTATATACAATATGCATTTCTAACTATATGTGTTTATATTCCTGAAGGATCCAGCAGGGGTGGATGCTACAAAAATGGATAGCTATATGTATTTCAAAATTTGATGATTTTCGGTTCTGTTCATGCCTTTTTAAAAATTACATTACACTACTTACCTGGCAGGGGAGATACCATGATCAAGAAAGTGGTTTTCCCAAGGCGAGGCTTATCCATTGCACTACAGATGTGCTGACCTTTGTGATTTCCCTAAATGTGGGAAACTCGACTGCATAATTTGTGGTAGTGGGGGACTGCATTCGTGCTTTCCCCTAGTAAAAAAAAATTACATTCCACTGAAACATGTATGTGTTTGTATGTTAAATATAATTTCATTACACAAACAAGATTTGTAATATTGTCCTAGTTTTATATATTAAGCTAGATTTTTGTGGTTTTAATTTTAAAGGAACACCTTAATTCCACTCCTCAGGAAAGAAGTATAATGGGAAAATTAATTTTCAGAACTTAAATTATAACAAAATTAAGAAGCTTTTTGATTTGTATAATGGTTGTGAAATGGGAAAGTGAAGAATTTTGAAATTTGAAACATGAATGCAGAATTCAACTGAGATAATTTTTTTTTCATTAGAATTTACACGACTGTTTCTAGAAGGGAAAGTTAGAAGGATATTTTTAGAAGGGAAAGGCTGTATCTATGAAGCCAGTTGGAGTGCAGAGGTGAAACGTTTTTTCTCATAGACCTAATGTCTAACACTGTATGTTCCCTTAGGCTAATCATAAAAGCTAGGACATTTATTTAATCTCACTTCATTAATTCTCAGTCCAGCATATTTCAAACAGAGACTGTATCAATTGAATATACTTAAAGATAATTTACCTACATTAAACTGATTTTATTCCTAGGGTGTGAAAATGAAGCTAGTCTCACTCATTCTCAGGCTATTCTCTGCTTAGTCAGAGCAAGTAAACACCCTCACATCTAAATCTGACCATACAATTTTCTAGCCTAGAGTCTTTCAACGATTCCTTATGACCTACAAAATGAAACGCATACTTTGAAATAAGGCAAAAAGAAAAAAAAAGGACCTTCACTGTCTTTCCTTGCCTGCTTTTCTGTTTCCCAGCCATCTCAAACATACTACACTTAGCATGTGCCTTGTTGTCTTGGCAAAGGCTATCTTCTCTTGTAGGAATGGCCTACTCTTTTTTTTCCATGTCATACCTGTTGCTTCTTGGCACTCTTCCACACATTCATAAAGACCCAGAAAAAGTATCTTTCTTCCAAGACTTATCTGGCCACCAACATTGTTCATCTCTTTCCCTTTTCTTCCAAGACTAAAGCTATTCTGAAACTTTGTTAACGGTTCTTTCCTTTCACTTGCTAGCACTATGGCCTTAGGTAAATTACTTGATTTCCATAAGTTTCAGTTCCATTAAGTACGAGCTAATAAGATTAATATTGATACTTATCCTTAGGGTATGTTGCAACCATTTATTGATATGACAAAGGTAAATTTCTTAGCACTCACTGTCCCTGGACATGGAAAACTCAACAAATCTTTACGTTATTGTCACTACTAACATTATTGTTCTATTCCTATTTCCCCTTCCTCTACTCCTGGAAGAGCTTAAGGTCTTAAGTAAGAGAAACCTTTAAGCAGGTGGCTGTAAGTTTGCCATGAGTTTTCAGACTCAGATAACTGAGAGAATAAGCTTTTATACAGATTTAGCCCCAGGCTAGTTTCAGGTAGCTTTGCTGTTAAATAGCACAGAAAACAGTGTGTGTTTGGCAGTTGTGTATGTTAACATTAGCATGGATTTTAACTCAAAGTCAAGGAGAAAACAAACTATCTATGCCATACTCAGACTCTCTTGGATACTTACACTCACTTTTAACATTTTATACTATACTCAAATTATTCTCCTCCAGACCTTATTTCTTCGGTGTCAAAAACTTTTTTACATACCTCTTTTTCAGTGTGGGACTCTCGAATTCACTTGCTGCTCCTCCTCTACTTACTATTGATTTCTTTTCCATGTGGCTCTTTGCTTCATAAAGAAATGTCTGAGTAATCAGGTGCTGCTGTTATGTTAACACCTCTGGGCAGACGAATATGCAGTTCAGTCATTCCTTAGACTTCACTCTACTTAGTGAAATATCCACATATTCTTGGCTCATCTCTCTTGTGGCCACAACAAGGACAATGTTTTACAACTATAAAGCTTTGGTTTTTTGTCCAATTCTGCAGATCATTCCACATGGGTTTATAACAATAAACTTTTGCAACATTACTGGTGCATAACAAATAACCACAAGAAATTAGTAGCATAACAAAATTAAGCATTTATTCCTGAAACATCTGGATGGTCATCCAGATGATCCCTCTACCTGGGGAGGAGGAATGATCCACATGTCTGACAGTAAACTGTTGGCAAAGTCATATGGCAAAGAACACAATTACAGCAAAAGGTGAAGAATTTGGCCCACTAATGAGATCAATCTGTCATGGAACTTGTTTACATATAAAATCTCTCCTAAATTTAACCATTTACTTGTTTCATTTTAATAACATGTTAATATATTTTCCCCCTGTAAAATGCACTATAATAAACACTACAATATTACTTACTATCTGTTGAATGTGAAGTGGTAATCACAATGAAACACACACATACTAACAGATATATGTCTATTCATCCACCTGGACAGAAAAATCATTAATGAACTAATTAAGTTAAAGGGAAAGCAGGTAAGGCAAGCTAAGCCCTTAAGAAAATATAGCTATAGATTATGGAGAGAGATTTAGGGAAAAAGAGAGATCCATAACCAGAGGAGAGTCAAAGAGCTGAAACATACTGTAGTGCTAGAAAAGAATGAAATGCTCAAAACCTGATGAGGACAATTAAAAAGTGCACAAAAGTTAACTTGAGAGGGTTTCCAATGGTCAGTATGGTACAAGCTGAGCCAAATGGTGATGATGATAATGACGACGACGATGATGATGATAACGATGATTATGATGGGATATAGCCCTAGAAGAAATTATAATCCTTGAGTCTACGCTAAGATAAATGAATAATTGGAGGATAGAGAAAGCTCTTCTTCATAGGAGAATTCTAAACAATAAATATAAAAGAATTGATGAAAATAGAAAAACATCACTTGGAAAATTCTAAAGTAATATATTTTTAGGCCAAAATCATTAATCAATACTAAATTTAATGGGTGAATACATGAAGATACATGTGAAATTTACATGTCTAAAAGTAATTACCATAAAATATTTACTAATTTCAAAAAGGAAAACAATAACATTATTGTAGAAAATCCTGAAAACACCACTGCAATTAAGTGATCAAAGTTAATATCACTGCAGCCTAACATCATCTGTTCATTAAGATTGACACATAATTTATGAGGTGTTGCTATCAAAAATACACAATCTGAATATTAAAATAAAGAGATATTCTACAAATTGGGAGAAATTCTACCAAAAGTCCTGCTAGTAGACTTCAAAAGTTTTGAAGTAATGAAAGACAAAGAAAAACTGAAAACTGAGAACTAGATGAAGCTGGAAACTGTCATTCTCAGCCAACTGACACAAGAACAGAAAACCGAATATCTCATGTTCTCACTCATAAGTGAGTGTTGAATACTGAGAACACAGGGATACAGGGAGGGGAACATCAAACACCAAGGCCTACTGGGGGGTGGGAGAGCTATGGGAGGGGTAGCATGGGGCAGGGGGATTGGGGAGGGATAACATTAGGAGAAATACCCAATGCAGATGACAGATGGATGGATGCAGAGAAACTGAGAACTATTGAAATTTAAGGGTTTTAAGGGAGTAGTTCAACTAAATGCAGGATCCTGTGTTGGATCTAGACCAGAAATGGAATATTAGTGGTATTATTGTCAAGATTTGAATAAAATTTATGGATTAGATAATAGTAATGTATTAATGTTAATTTTCCATTTAAAAAAGAATCACTACACTATGCTTATATAAGAACATTTGAGGAATTTTAGTGAGGGACATATGCCAGGGTTTTTCAACTGCAGCACTGTAAATATTTTGGGTTGTGTAACTGCCTTGGTTGTGTAGGGATACTATGTGCGTTGCAGGATGTTTAGCAGCATCTCAGGTCTCTACACAATTAGATATCAGTTGTTAACAACATTTCTAAGTTAAGTAATGTCAACTAAAAGTGAATTCACATATTACCTTAAGGGGGAGAAGGCACAAAATCATCCTCAGTTGAGAATCACTGGAATAAGAAATTCTGTGTATTATATTTGTAACTCTTTTATAAGACTGAAATTATCTTAAAGTGAAAAGTTTCCAAAATTTGAAAAAATGTCTAGCACAGTACCGGTAGATTACTGAGCACTAACTGTCTAATAGGTCTTTTAAAATCCAATGAATAGGTTTCTGTGGCAATCTACACATATTTGGAAAACTTACATTTCAATTATTTTTATTTATTTATTTATTTTGGATGCAGGGCTCATTCTGTTGCCCAAGGCTGGAGTGCAGTGGTGTGCTCAGAGCTCACTGCAGCCTCAAACTCTCAGGCTTAGGTGATCCTCCTGCATCAGCCCTCCAAATAGCTGGGACCACAGGTGCTGCCATAAAAATAGGCTAATTTTGTACTTTTTGTAGAGATGGGGTTTAGCCATGTCACCCAGGCTGTTCTCAAACTTCTGGGCTCAAGCAATCTACCCTCTTCAGCTTCCCAAAGTACTGGGATTACATGACCTTGCATGCCCAACTGGAAAATCCACATTTTCAGTAAGAACTTCAACAATTCTATCCAATTCATCAAAAATTTATTGCAAGACCCTTTAAGTTAACAAATTGGCTGGATTTTGACAACTTCAACTCTAAATTTATCCTTTCAGCATCCAAAAAACTGCCTGTCTATGTGGCAGGTCAATTCTGCCTTGGCAATTTAATGCTCCTTAGTTTGGAGGGCTTTTTCAGAATACAAATCTTTTTCTATTAGGGCTAATTTCACACTTAAAATTTCACCCAAACTTCATTATTCATGTTTTTTTCAGAGATCAGCTCTTCTGAATGCTGAATATGATGACAACAGGAAAATCTGTAAGTTTCACAGAATTTTAAAATTCAATGTGATCTGAAAGAAAATGGAAATAATACAGATAAACACATGGCCTATTCCTCTTAGATTTGACATTTCATTGACAGTTCAGACTGCAATTTTGAGTCTTCCTTTGCTTTTCAGGTTGCTCAGAACTGCCAGTTAGTCAATGACAATGAAGAAAGGTGGTGCTGTCTTAACAACAGGCTCGTGCTTATTGACACACAGCCAGCTCAGAGAGAAAGAGAAATAGGAGAAAGACAAAGAGAAGAGAGAGAAATCAGAAAACAGGACAGTAAATGAAAATGAGAACAGAGCAGGGGATCAATCTGCAGCACAAGAGAAAAATAGAGAAATAGAATAGCAGTGATAGAGATAAAGTTCAAGAACATAACAGGCTAAGAGAGTAAGAACTACAGACCACTGCTCAAGAAAATGAGAGAAGACACAAATGGATGAAAAAACATTCCATGCTTATGGTTAGGAAGAATCAATATCATGAACATGTCCATACTGCCTAAAGTAATTTATAGATTCAATGCTATCCCCATCAAACTACCAATGACCTTCTTCACAGAACTGGAAATAAATACCTTAAGCTTCATGTGGTACCAAAAGAGAGCCTGCCTAGCTAAGACAATCCTAAGCAAAAAGAAGAAAGCTGGAGGCAACATGCAACCTGACTTCAAACTATACTACAAGGCTATATTAATCAAAACAGCATGGTACTGGTACCAAAACAGAGATATAGACCAATGGAACAGAATAGAAACCTCAGAGGCAATGGCACACATCTACAACCATCTGATCTTTGAGAAATCTGACAAAAACAAGCAATGGGGAAAGAATTTCCTGTTTAATAAATGTTGTTGGGAAAACTGGCTAGCCATATTCAAAAACAGAAATTGAACCACTTCCTGACACCTTACACTAAAATTAACTCCAGATGGATTAAAGACTTAAGCATAAGACCCAACAGCATAAAAACCCTAGAAGAAAACCTAGGCAAAACCATTCAGGACGTAGGTATAGGCAAGGACTTCATGACTAAAACACCAAAAGCATTGGCAACAAAAGCCAAAATAGACAAATGGGATCTAATTAAACTCCAGAGCTTCTATACACCAAAAGAAACAATGATTAGATTGAACCAGTAACCAACAGAATGGGAAAAAATGTTTGTGATCTACTCATCTATCAAAGGGCTAATATCCAGAATCTGCAAAGAACTAAAACAGATTTACAATAAAAAAACAAACAGCCCCATCCAAAAGTGGGCAAAGGATATGAACAGACACTTGTCAAAAGAAGACATATATGAGGCAACAAATATATCAAAAAATGCTCATCATCATTGGTCATCAGAGAAATGCAAATCAAAAACACATTGAGATGCCATCTCACACCAGTGAGAATGGCGATCATTAAAAAATCTGGAGGCAACAGATGCTGGAGAGGATGTGGAGAAACAGGAACACTTTTACACTGTTGGTGGGAGTGTAAATTAGTTCAGCCATTGTGGAAGACAGTGTGGCAATTCCTCAAGGACCTAGAAATAGAAATTCCATTTGACCCAGCTATCCCAGTACTGGGTATATACCCAAAGGATTATACATTGTTCTATTATAAAGACATATGCACACGTATGTTCTTTGCAGCACTGTTTATGATAGCAAAGACCTGGAACTAACCCAAATGCCCATCGATGATGGACTGGACAAGGAAAATGTGGCACATACATACCATGGAATACTATGCAGCTGTAAAAAATGGTGAGTTTGTGTCCTTTGTAGGGACATGGATGAATCTGGAAACCATCATTCTCAGCAAATTGACACAAGAACAGAAACTCAAGCACCGCATGTTCTCACTCATAGATGGGTGTTGAACAATGAGAACACATGGACACAGGGAAGGGAGCATCACACACTGGGGTCTGTTGGGGGTGGCTAGTGGTGGGACAGTGGAGGATGGGGAGGTTGGGGAGAAATAACATGGGGAGAAATGCCAGATATAGGTGATGCAGGGATGGAGGCAGCAAACCACCTTGCCATGTATGTTCCTTTGCAACAATCGTGCGTGATCTACACGTGTTCCCCAGAACCTAAAATACAATAAAAAAGAAGAGTGAGAAAAAAACAGAGACAGGAGCACAAGAGGGATAAAGAAAAAGAGATACTGAGTGAAAAACAGACAGAAAAGCAAGAGGTAAAATCTACAATGAAAGACAACTAGCTATTTAAATTTTAATTTGCCTTGGTATTCTGAGCTTTAATTGGAGAATTAATGTTCATCCAGGAGAGTGTGTCCAGCATAATAAGAAATTAGAAAACAACAAATAATAAAAAATTTAGAGAAGCTAGAAATATCTTATGCAAATTAAGAAAACCTAATGGGAATATACAGTATTTTTCAAATATTCACAGAGTTCTATCTTAAAGGCATGACAATGAAGTCAGTCTTCCCTTGCTGTTATGGTTCTGGGTAATAATGGGTGGTTGATGCATGATTATGAGGATACACATGCAGATTTTCTAGTATTTGAATGGTTTAATAATAAAGTGAGCCATGTCATGACTTCTTGAGCTTCCCATTACTTGGCAGTATTCATGCTGCCAAATTCTAGAAAAAGGCTTCTTAAAAATTTTGTAGCAGCAATAGGGCTAAGATCTCATATAATTTATTATTCAAATTATTATACTTTGAAAGTAAAACACTGCCATTTATTTATAATTACTTCTATGTAAGACATTTAAATTCATATTCTTCTTGGCAAACTGGAATAGGTAGACATCCCAAAGAGGACTAGCTGACTTCTGAGAATATTCCCGTTATTCTGATCTTACACACCACCCTAAACCCCTATTTTCCCTCCCTTGACTGGTCATTTTACTGGAACCTTTCTCACCCCTTTGATACTAGAGCAGTAATCAATTCTCCCCATTTATTACTATGAATAAAAATTAGTACAACAATTAGAAGATAGTTTTGAACTGTTTTCTGAATTTTTCCTCCATTCATTCATTGAATGAATAATGGTTGAATATATGTTATGTTCCAGCTCTTATGCTCAATACTGGGGAGTGAATGGTGAAAATGAGAAAGAGATTCTTATTATATTGATGGCTACATTCAAGGAAATGTTAATCATGACTAATACTTATAATCTGGACTGAAGTAATGATGTCCTCTGTAAAAACCATTAGTTTTATCCTGTCTTAGCTAAGCATTCAATTGAAACAAATTTATTGATCTTTCAGTATATTTTATCTCTTGCATTAGGTTCTTCAACATCTTTGTTTAAACAAAATCCACATACAAAATATTACTCAATGGAAAATAAGTAATATTAACTCAATTTTAGAAATGAGTAAATTTAATTTTCAAGAGACTGAATGATTGCTTAGGAACTCAAAAGTGATATGAAACAGAAGGGATTTTATAAATTGATTTTTCTCTTTCTCCTCCAGTGTGACCTGTGCTAAACTACAATTGTATCTTATAAAAACAAGTGTGCCTATCTATTTAAGAACTTTTATTCCTCAAATTATAAGAGTGATGCACAATTTGGATTTTAGCAAATTCTCTTCCATTTTGAAGAAAACACAATATTTTCTTTATCTTTAGACCAATATACTAAACTATATAAACACCTTTCTGGAGCAATACAGAGAAGATCACTGTATTAGTCTATTCTGACAGTGCTTTAAAGAGCTGTCTGAGTTCTTTATAATTTATAAAGAAAATATGTTTAATTGACTCATAGTTCCAAAGGCTGTAGAGAACACATAGCTGAGGAGGACACAAGAACTTACAATCATGGCAGAAGGGTGTAGAAGAAAGCATGTTTTCACATGACAGCAGGAGAGGCAGAAAGTGAAAGAAGTGCTACATACTTTCAAACAACCAGATCTTGTGAAAACTCTATCACAAGAACAGACTTCCCTCATGATTCATGACTGATTCATGGTGGAAGTCTGTCCCATGATTCAGTCACCTTCCACCAGGCCCCTTCTTTAAAATTTGACATGAGATTTAGGTAGGGACACATAGCCAAGTCATGTCAACCATACAGCTAAATGAGTGGCAAATTTAGGATCTGAGCCAGTGTTCTGTTTACATTGACTGTTACATGCAGATATTTGCAACCATTCAGTTTTACCAATTGTGGCAGAGTTGCACTGATTTGCAGGTTAGAGTTAATTGATCCTGGAGGTTGGGAAACAAAAGGAATTATACAGGGAATGGTAACTTAACTGAAGATTTCTCAGGAGAGGATGTTAACTAATTAATTCAATCAGTTATACATGACAAAAAACATCCACAAACCAGCATCGTTTAAATGAAGTACTTTAGCTACCTAAAAAATTCAAGGGTGCTCTTGAAATCATTCTTTGCTATATTTAAGAGCCTGAAGAAATTTTGAATAATTGAAATTCCACACTCCCTTCTCAAGCTCTGTTTCTTTATATGATGTATTAGTCCAATTCCACACTGCTGATAAAGACATACCTGAAACTGGGAACAAAAAGATGTTTAATTGGACTGACCATTTCTCATGGCTGAGGAGGTCTCAGAATCATGGTGAGAAGTGAAAAGCACTTCTAATATGGTGGTGGCAAGAGAAAATGAGGAGGAAGCAAAAGCGAAAATACCAGATAAACCTATCAGATCTCTTGAAACTTATTCACTATCCCGAGAATAACTTGGGAAAGACTGGTCCCTATTATTCAGTTACCTCCCACTAGGTCCCACCTATAACACATGGGAATTCTGGGAGATACAGTTCAAGTTGAGATTTGGGTCAAGTCATATCATATGATAATTTATTTTAGGATCATTTCATATTTCCATATTCTAATTACCCTAGTTGATGTGTCTGGAAGTTCCAGGCTCATATCCTCAAAATATTGACTCCAGTAAAAATAGGACAGGAGGAGGAAGAGGAGAAAAACAGAAGCAAAAGGAGAAGAAGATGGAGAGTTAGGGAAGGGATAGAAGAAGGGGAGATTAAAGGAAGGAAAAAGTAAGGAAAGAAGGATAAAATAAGGGAAGGAAAAGGGTATCCTAAATCTGACACTGCCACAAATTGAATAGTAAACACATTCTTTTGAGCCATATGATGATATAGCCACAGGGAGGAACAAATGAAATCTATTACGTACAATTATGACTGCCCTAGAATTGTGAGGAATCAAAACCATACGAATCACATTGGTTGCATATAGAGGAAGGAAGAATTACCAAGGAAATTTGGAGATGCTGGTACCAGAAGAAAAGGGAAGAGAAGGCTGGGAAACCACACCTAACAATTGTTTGCTACATTTTTTATCTTCAGTCAACATAGACTAAGAGCTTGGTAAGATGGAGAAACAAAAAATAAAATTTGCAGCTTCATACCTACATTGTGTTCTTTGACTCTCTGTGGCAATCACACATTTTTTCACTTTTGTAGTGCAAAAGTGACTAGCAGAAATAATGCATACTGAATGCAGTGTAATATTCAGCAAATTCTCAACTCAAGACCTCTGAGTAAATTACTAGAAGCATGGAGGTTACATATTTAAATTCCTTGGTGCACAGGAGGTGCTTACTATGCTTACTAGATATTATCTGTCTTACTCATCTTCCCCTTTCTTCTCTCTGCCTCCTCATCCTTTCCTGATTAATCCATGTCCCTAGATCTGCCCTTTGGAGTCACAAAGAATTAGTATCCCTTCTTCTATATGACATTCAACTCACCCATAACCTCTTCTTCAATTTAAATGTCTAAAATTTATTAGAATGTTTCCATAGCTAGTTTCCAGATCTCTCAAATTTCCTATTGTTACCATCTGGATGCTTACTGATTCATCAATAACATAATAGAATACAAGCTCAATCGATAATATTTAATCATATATAATACTCAATTGTTGTTTGTTTCCAGCCATTCCTGAATACCTAAGTCCTCAGATTATCTATTCCAACTCTCTGAGACATAGAAAGTTGGCTTTTCCCTTTCTAAATATGTCCTAAATTTTTCTTAATGTTTTTTATATCAATTCCTTGAAAATGACTCCAGTTACTTGTGAAGAAAGGACATTAAATCAAAGAAGAAGAGTGTGGTACAAAGGAAAAGGAACAAGCTCCAAGGCCAGAAAACCTATGTTTAATATTATTTTGTTTATTTGCAAGGGGGAATGATAAATCAGGTAGCCATTTTGAGCTTCAACTTCAAAGTCTGTAGTGATGGTGGCAATAATACTTCATGTTTCACAATGAAGGGATCATATCTATCAGAATTATTAAATTATCAAAAGATACTTTAATTATTTTATGGTCATCTTTCAATATGTGGAGTTTGGGTCTCTTCTTTCATTATGTGGTAGTACAGAAGAGTTGATCATCTTTTTCTGATTGGCTATTAGAATAGTCTTTAAACCTATATGGAAAATTGCATGTGATTGTTTTCTCAAATATGCGGTTCTCTTGAGAATAAAAATAGGGAGAAATAATTTTGCTGTTTTGTAGGCAACTGTAACATTCAGAAATGTAATGTTTCAAGTATGTTCAAGTGAATCAACATTCCCTCAGTGTGACTTCAGTATAAATCAAAATTTATGGTCCACATGTGGCATATTGTGATCAAACTGAATAAGAGAAAGCAGTATAAGAGAAATAAACATTTATACATGAGAATGGCTGGCCATTAATATTTATAAAAGCATTGAAAAAAGCAAAATGAGAGACATTTTTCCATGTAAATGATAACTTGTTCTTCTCTAAAAATTCAATATGGCAGAAAATGCCATGAAATTATAGTAAATTTTGTTCATAGTAACTAACAGTACAATAATAACAAGAACATATATTTAAAAAACTGCATTCATAGTTGCATATTACCTTAAAATAGAAAATGCTACAGAAATTCAGTTAATACTGTCCCTAAATTACACAAATAGGAGATGAGGTTAACTTGGCCAGGGTCAGAGAGCTGGTTAGCAGCACAGCTTCCATTGTCAACTCTATGTATGTTATCATCAAATTTATATTTTACATTCATGTCTGTTTTTCCACATTTTATAATTCTATAGCAACTGCAAACTTGTAAAGTTGTCATATGTAGCAAATAAAAATCCAGGATCTCCAGGTAAATGGAATTTCAAATTAAACAACAACAGCAATGACAAATAATTATCTAATATAAGCATATCCCATGAAATGTTTTGGACATATTTATAATTATTTATTTATATGAAATTCAAAGTTTCTTGGGTGACCTGTATTTTATCTGTCAACCTTATATACTGGGAAGTTCCAGTTGAAAGAACTGTAAATCCCCTTAGGTCAGCAAATTTAAAATCAAACTTGGTATCTTCATCTGCAAACTTGCCCTCCCTCCATCTCCATCTCCCTGTTCTTCACCAGTGACATCCTCATCCACCCAGTTAAGCAAGTCATAATTCTGACATCTTCATTTTCTTTTTCCTCTTCAACTGCCTCCATACTCATCAATCACTTCTTAAACATCTGCTAAACACATCCCCATATCTCAGCTCTCATTGTTACTACATAATTTATCTCATTCTTATTTGCCCTGGTTACTACAGCTCCTGTCTAATTATTTTATCTGCTCTTAGTCTTGTCTCTTTCATCTGCTCATGACATTACAACCAGAAAGAGAAAGATGACATTACATATCTGATGATCTTGACTTGCTTGTAGCCTTCAATGACCTCTCATTAATAAGAAAGGAGGACCTAAACAATTCCCATTCAAGACCATCTATATTCTGTCTCCTGCTTGCTGATGCAGCCCCAAACCTTTTGAAATTCCATTTCTCTCTACATTTTAAATTATGAGTTTGCAAGTTCCTGCCCACTGCCTGGTTTTGTAAACATAATATGTTAGTGCATTGCCATCTGTATTTGTCTACATCTTGTCTATGCCTGCCTCTCTGCTACAACTAAAGTAGTTGCAACAGATTGATGGGTTTCAAAGACTGAAATATTTACTATTTGTCCTTTTATTTTTAAAGAAGTTTGATTATCCCTGCTTTAAATATGCCGAATTATGTAATCCTGTTGAATTTATCATGCTTTATCTCACCATTAGGTCAAAATGAATAATCTCTGCCCAAAATGTTCTTCTTTTTCACATATGCCACTGAATTATTTTCCAAAACCCCACCTTGCCTCCAGAAAATCTGCTGGCATGACACGGCTGGTATAAGGTACCCATCTCTGTGTTTCTGTGAACAATTCCTTTCCAGGTATTTGCTGTACTTATCACATATTTACATTAGTTTTACTTTTATATTCAAGTATATAATATTTACGTCTCCTTCCCTGTTTTAGTGTAAGCACAAAGATAGCATGAACTAGGTGCTCATTTTAGATTTCAAGACTAATTTTAATACATGGCAGGACCTCCATCTCTACAAAATATACAAAAATGCCAGGCATGATGGGGTATACCTGTAGTCCCAGCTATTTGGGGGGCTGAAGTGGGACGATTGCTTGAACCCAAGGAGGCTGAGGCTGCAGTGAGTTGTGATTTTGCCATTTCACCTCAGCCTGGGTGAAAGAGTGAGACCCCTTCTCTTAAAAAAAATTAATTTTAATAAAATAGCAACAGCCTGAGTACAATTGTCCAGAAGCACATTCCAGAGCTATTCACATCCTTTTAAGACTCTTCCTTTCTCAAGTATCAATAGCTTTATTTTTGGTTTTTGAGCTTGTGTCTACTACATATTCACTGTTGTCACTCTCACTTCAAAGTCAATATTTGAAGTTAAGGATTCTAATAGGTTAGAATAATTCTCTGTATAGTTAATATTCAGAAGTAAGGGTCAAAGAAAAGAGTATTTGCATTAAAGGATCTGCATAAAAAATATTAAAATCATTGAACAGAAGGCACAAAGTCAAGCAAAGGATTTAAAAAAAAAAAAAACACCTCATAGCTGCCTGAGAATATTTGCTAGTTGTAAAACAAATTTTTTTTTATTTTTGCTTTTGCTGATGTTTGTTCCTTTATTTTTATTGTCGTTTGTTCTTTTATTTTTATTGTCGTTGTCTTTTTGTTTGTTTGCTTGTTTTCTACTGATTTACTTGATGTTACATAGAATGAGAGATTGGTTTGTCAATATGCAAACTGATTAATCCTGTAAGTCCAATTGTGTTATTGAAAAACTTGAATCAGCTATTCTCAGAGAAGGGTGGGAGAACTACTATCCTCATCTCAAGACAGACTACCTAAAATGTATATAATATGATTTAAATGTATTTAATATCTCAAAAGCAACTATATATAAGAAGTAAACAATAATTATATTATCAAATATTGGGTAGAAGAGTAGAAGATGGCAGGTGATGGAATACAAATAGCTGATATTAATGCATTACTTGTAAGAATAATGTACATTTATGTAAGTAACTCCCATAAGAACTTAATACGGCAGGGCCCAGTGGCTAAGCTTGTAATCCCAGCACTTTGGAAAGTCTAGGTGGGAAGATCACCTGAGATCAGGAGTTCGAAACAAGCCTGGCCAACATGACATAATCCCATCTCTACTAAAAATGCAAAAATTAGCCAGATATAGTGGCAGGCGCCTGTAATCCCAGTTACTCAGGAGGCTGACACAAGGGAATCACTTGGACTCACAAGGCAGCAGAGATTGCACCACTGAACTCTAGCTAGCAGCAACACAGTGATAATCTATCTCAAAAAAAAAAAAAAGAACTAAATGCCAAATTGTTGATAGCAGACAATTCTGAAGTGTATAATGAGTAATGGGGAGGGGCAGAAGAAGAAACTGACACTTTTCATCATATAGCCTTCTATAATATATGTTTTATAATGCCATGCACTATTTGATATTTAAAAGTAATATTTCCAAAAATATATATATTTTCACCCTGGATCTTATCTCTGGAATAGCAATGGTGAGTATTTTAATCCCTTATTCACAAGCTCACATTTCAGTTGTACTTATTAAATGTGAAGTCTTTGATGTCTCCCTGAAGTCTTGGGCATTACATTTTCTGTTTTGTTTACATTCAGCTCAGTGTTTGCCACATAGTATGTGTCTAACTCTGAAGCATTTTTATGCAGTCTTTCTGAGGTTTCCAGTGGTATTGATTCACCCTTTGCCACAGTAATAACCATTCATTTAGCATACACTATATCAAGACTCTTTTCCTCCTACTTTTAATTCCCCTAATAGAGCAACTTGTAATCCACTCAAAATATACCATGCACCTTCAAAGTTGTGTATCAGGATCTGCTTTGAAAAAAACAACCTGTGGTAATTGCAAGTATGATTGCAAGCCATAGGAACTGGTTTCTGGGATCAGATTGCTAAATGACCAGGTAATAACATGGCACCGAATTGGGTGGTAAATCTGGCTAATAAGACTGTCAACCATGGTGGATTTTGATGGGGTATAGGTGAGAGAAGATGTATTGCCTTATGGGGCAATGGAAAATACAACAATTCTGGCTGTTAACAATTGTCATAGACCTCTGAAGAAAGAAAAATCTAGTCTCACTTTTGATAACTATTAACTTAGGTAACATTTTAAAACCAAACAAGCCTCCATAACACTGTTTAAAGAGATTTCATCTTCACCTGAAAGACAGATGTTGCTGGATGTCAAATCCAAAGTTGAATTGCCAGGGTTTTAGAGTTGGGATGAAGGCTAAATTCAGAGCTCCAGCAAGCCTTCCACAGTACAGTGAGGTTCACGATAAGAAGAGAGAACACTAAGACCCAAGACAGCAACATTGGCCATATATGAATGAGAAACGTGAATCTTGAGACTTTTCTAAACCCTATAGGTGGACAGAGTAGCCCTCTAATATTTACTAGAAAATAACAGTCTCACATTGCATGAAGACCATAGAAGGGCTTTGCCCAAGATGAATACCAACCAATGTGATACTTGCCCTTCTCCAGGTCTCCCCTGACTCTCTTTATTGTTCTATCAATACTGAGTATCAGCATGGTCCAAGAATTAAAGGATGTATGGTGAACAGAGGTAGATAATACAATCATGGAGATACTAAGTTTGGGAATACCATTGGAGAGTCCTGAAGAATATGCTGGGTATGGGGGAATGTATCGATATGCTGACACTTTGCAGTGTTTTAGAATTCAACACCCTTGCAAGGATGCCTTACATCAACCCTAACATGCTCTTGGAATAGGCCCTTGAGACTTGGAAAGAATAATTGTCTACAAGCAAATGAAGGAGCCACCAAAATGGCTTTAACAGATAGGTGTAAAGACTTTCAGAATCACTGAGGTGAAGTGGTGCATACAATGATTAAAGATAAGTTGGACACATATAATATTACAGACAGCAAGTCCGAGAAGCCAACAACAGAGTTTGGTGATGACACTTCAAGGGGCAAAATAGGCAGACAGCTAATGAGAATAATGTTTTACTTACATAATTAAAATTAAGAGCAGACATGCAGAAGGCTTATGTCAGCTGCTCTAACAGAAATTCACTCTCACCTGGTTCCTAGATGTAAATCAGTTGTCGGACCCAGAGTCTATTGATTGAAATAAATGACTCTGTAATGTCACAGCAAAAACAAACGACAATTATGTCTTCTCAAAGCAACATACAGCTACTTACAAATGTAACTGTTCGCTGGAGAAAAAGGACTATCTAGCTGTTTGGAAATTGTTGAATATAGGTTCTGAACTACTATTGGTAATACAGGAATATATACAGCCCATCTTTTAGATTGCAGATGTAGAAAATGTACGTAATAATTAAACTCCTGATCCAAATATATTTCACCTCAGCTTTCAAGTGCATAATGATGGGGTCATTCTTCCAGCCTCTCAGAGCAAAATAGTCATGGATATATTTAGCAGCTTGCAGTACCATCACCGTGTTCCCTCATCTGTGGATGAAGAGTTATTATGCTATAAAGGGCAAAGGGGAAGCTTGTGAAACTGTCCCATTCCCCATTTATGGTAAATCACAAGACTACTGAAAAGTGGCAGAGATTAATGCCACTCTTAAAAACTTAAAGGACATGGAAATGGTGTGACTCATTACATTCCTGCTTCATTCAATGATATGGTATCAAAAATAAAATAAAACAAAAAAGATGGATCTTGACAGGTGACAGTAATCTTTTACGAATGTAGCATAGAATGTCACAAAGTGGTAGCCCTAATAATATTTTCTGTATTGGAATTATACGGAAGAAACCACCCTATCTTGTTGGCTATTGATATGTTGCTATTGATCTGAAAAAAAAATGACATTTTTGCAATCCAGGAAGGATGAAATCAGGAAGAATTGTATTGTTAGCATTTACTTGGAAAGACAGTAGTACACTTCCACACTCTTGTCTGAGGGCTACCTTAACTCTTCTGCTCCCTGTCACGAGATAAACAAAAGGGACTTTGATCATCTGAACATGTTGCCATGTATTACAGTATTCCACTATACAAGGGTTCAGAAAACTTTTACTGTAAAGAGACAAGCAGGAAATGTTTTACACTTTTCAGGCCATAGAGTATTTGTTTAAACTGTTAAACTCTGACATTGAGCATCCATACACATTATATAAGTTAATGTATGTAGCTGTTTCCTGAAAAATTCTTTTTTTTTTTTTTGAGACGTACTTTTACTCTTGTTGCCCATGCTGAAGGGCCATGATGGCATGATTTCCATTCACTGCAACCTCTGCCTCCCAGGTCCAAGCAATTATCCTGCCTCAAACTCCTGAGTAGCTGAGATTGCATGTGCCCATCACCACACCAGGCTAATTTTATTTTTATTTTTATTTTTAATTTTTATTTTTGTATTTTTAGTAGAGATGAGGTTTCAACATGTTGGTCAGGCTGGTCTTGAACTCCTGACCTCAGGTGATCTGCCCTTTTTGGCCTCCTTGAGTGCTGACATTACAGGTGTGAGCCACTATGTATGGTCCTGATAAAATTGTATAGGCTAATTCAGATGGCAGGCTACATTTGGCCCAGGGACTACAGTTTTTATGTCTCTGCAACATACAGATGACATCATGCTAATTTTACCTGGTAACCACAAAATGTCAAGTTCTCTGAAAGTGCTGACAAGGCACATATGCATCCAAGGGAAGGATATTAAACCTTATGAAGTCTGGGAGGCCTGACATATCTGTGAAGTTTTTAGGGGTCTAAGAGTTTCAGAAATACTAGGACATTTCTTTCAAAGCAAAGTTCAGGATATTTCACTTTGTACTTCCTACAACTAGGAAACTGGGACAGTGCTTGGATGGCTGTTTTGGATTTAGAAGACAGTATGTACCACTTTTAGCAGTACAGCTCTGACTCATTTATCATCTGTCTCATTAGACTTCCAGTTTTGAGTGAGGTAGGAGCAATAGAGCCCTCTACAGTAAGTTAAGAAAGTGCTTCCAATGGGTATCTTCAATGAGATAAATTGTTTTATCTGTGGTGGTTTACTACATGTTGACTCTCTGAAAAGCCTCAAAAGGAGAGTTGCATTGCAAATCCCTAAGGTTCTGAAGCAAGGCTGTGCTCTCTACACTAGTTCACTATTTGCTTTTGAAAAGCAGCTCTTGAAAAACTGCTTGGACTTAGTAGAAACTGCATTAAATCATAAGACATCTAGTGTCTATACAATGGAATGTGCCCATTATGAGCTGAATGCTGTTGGGACAGCACTAAAGTAGTACGTCATATGATGGAAATAGTAGCAAAGTAATTTATACAAGTGTGTAGTCCAGATTGCTATGTCACTGCAGTCTTCTTTAGCAATGCCTTGCCCTAGATCATACTTATGGCCTTGATCTGACATTGGAATAACCTGAGACTGATTTATGAATGAGTCAACTCAAAATATTGATATGAGCACAGGAAAACAGACAGCTGCTGCAGTATACCATGTTGGTCAGGCTGCTGCAACCCCAATTATGGCAGTACAAACCCGATTATGGATATCCATAAAATTCAATGGTAATGACTACTCTTCCCTAGTGGGCTGATATGGTTTGGCTGTGTCCCCACCCAAATCTTATCTTGAATTGTAGCTCCCATAATTCCCATATGTTGTGGGAGGGACTCGGTGGGAGATAACTGAATCATAGGGGTGGTTCCCCCATACCGTTTGTGTGGTAGTGAATACGTCTTATGAAAACTGATAGCTTTATAAAAGGTTTCCCTTTTGCTTGGTTCTCATTTTGCTCTCTTGTCTGTCACAATGTAAAAAGTGTCTTTCACCTTCTGCCATAATTTCGAGGCCACTCCAGCCACATCGAACTGTGAGTCCATTAAACCTCTTTTTCTTTATAAATTACCTAGTCTCAGGCACCTCTATAAACAGCGTGAAAATGGACTAATACATGGACAAAACTTGAGCAGTACTTCTGTCCATCTACTTAGTGGGTAAAGTGGTCACAGATAATAATACAAATAGTGACACCTCAGAAGTAGTAAATAATGGCCTGGAAAAAAACCGGATGTGGAGTACAATGAAATTAAAAAGTCACTGGGAAGATGCTTTGGGATGGACCCATTGAATTGTGATCAAAAACAGAAGCCCTGAACAACCAGATAAACAGGAGGAACTTATTCCATGGATGCCAACCAGCCTCTTGTCTTGTCCATTCCAGCGGTTGCACAACATACCCATGCATTGAGTAGTCATGGTAGTGGAAATCAAAGCTATCTGTGACTCCAACATTATGGGATCCCTTCGCCAAGTATGTTGTAAAGACTGCATTGTTGATGTCATATATACCATTGGCAAAGTCAGAAACTGAGCCTTTACTATGGTACTATTGAAAACGATCAGTGAGCCACTTATGGACAAGTTTATTACATGAGAACTCTATCACTGTACAGGATCAGTAACTTTTTTTTACAAAAATTGCTATGTTTTCTGCAGCTGGAGTTTGACATATCTGAAAATGCTGTTGAGATGCCAAACACATCTTCTTTGCATTCAATGCTCCTGTGCATTAATGATGTGGTAGCTTCTTACAAGAACCTTGAAATTCTTTCGTGAGCATTTCATCTGGCCACTGAAATAGGCTTGGTCTCAACAGCAGACATACTATAAATATCAGTGATGTAGCACTGCAGAAGCAGCACTCAATCAATGATTAATAGGCGTTGAGTGCTTGGATCTTCAGCTTTCTTGCTTCTTAGATTGGAGAATTCAGAGGTTTATTCTTTGAAGTTTTCCAAGGTCTCTAATAAGATGGATGTCCCATGACCCAAAATAGTAACCAATTAAGTAACACACCTTTTAGTGACTTCACTCCCTTTTTTATCACACTTCTCCACACTCCTTTCATGGTTACTTCTACTACTTCCATAAATAAACCACTTGCGTTCAAATCTTTGTTTGTTTCTTCTCAATAATTTCAACCCTCATACATTGTGGATTTATAACATTGTTCATAAAAATAAACTATTTAATTGAATTCATAAAATTTCTTTCAAAATATTCATTCAACAAAGAACTGTTAGATACCTTATATGTATATAATACACACCTCTTATCTTGAGCAATCCAGGAACTATTGATTTGAGAAACAAATAAATTAAAATTAGAATATAGCATGATGAGCCCTTAACAAGGGAATCTAAATGATAATTGACATGGGGAGAAAGAGAAAAAGAAAGAAGACAGAGAGGGAGAGACCACACTTTACTTAGCTCAAGGGTCAGGAAAAAATACCATATTTGAGGCTGTGAGAGATTTATATCAATGAATGAGAAGGTTGCTTTTGCTTTGAGGACTTACAGGCTGACAAGATAAGGAAAAACATTATATTCTAAAGAAGGAATATATAGGAAAAAAATGCATAGAGGTGTTGTCCAGAGAAACTGAGGGAAATCATGCCATTGTTTTTTCAATTTATTTATTTAGGAACAGAAAGGAGGCATTGAAGGATTTATTATTTTAATATGTAATTTTCTGCCTTGGAGTCATGTTCACTCAATGCTTCTACTAGAAGATAAATGAGTTCTCAAAGTGAAACCAATGAATATACTTTTGAACATGTTAGATTTTTTTAATAATAAAAATTTTATGAGGTAGGATTGAGAGCAGAAGATTAATGCTTCAAGTGGCAAATGCATATCTATAACTCCTAAATCTCAATGACATCTTTTGATTCTAGATTGTAAAGAATAGCACATTTTTATAATTTCTGTTAAAATCAACCTTATTGTGTGCTCTCTTTTGAACAGTTCTTGGGTGTATGTGTGTGTTCATTATGGTGTCATGGGAGGATTTTCTCCACCTTTTGTTCTTCTTTGCCTGTAAATAGAAATTCCTCTCAATTATTTTACCTCTCCTGCAAATATTGTGTTGGATCTTTCTCTCCTCTTGCTATCCAACACTCACTATTTTTTGCAGCAAGGGCAAAGGTATTGGTATATATGAAAGCTAGGTGTTTGTTGGTTGTACTACTGATCAGAGTTAAACATAGTGTATGTTCCTGCCTTTGGCTTTCTCTAAAGGAGTCTACCCACAAGCTGAACACATTTCCCAATCTACTCCTGCTATGGAGTGATAAACTTCCTGCAGTCTTCCCAACTCTCCATCCATAATGGTACTCAATTTACAGGAGAGGTAGTAAGAATTCCTACTCTTATTTTTTGTCAAGGCTATATTTTCTAATTGAGATATATAAGAAATAAAGTGGAGTTTCTATTTTTATCTTTACTCAGTTCCTCTGAGCTAAATGTTCCATTAGCTTATGGGTAGGGAAGAGAGATTATTAGGTTTCTCCAAACTTCAACAGTTTTTATCTTTAATCTGATAGGCATAAGAACACCATGTTATATGTAGCACAATGCATAGTAAAGCATGTTAAAGCTGAAAAAAAACATGGGAGCACAAATCACTGCCATGGTTCATAGCTAGAGAACTTAGGCCTGGAAATGTAAAATGACTTGCCGATGGTCATAGATCTACTTTGGGGAAGAACTGGTATCAGAGCATATATCTATTGATATTCATCTCGTGATATTTTTTTCACATTATCTGACTTCCTTTCATTAAATATTTATTTAAAAATAAATTAATATGGCATGAAATTATAGCAACATAGCATTGGCAGATTTAAAGGATACCATAGTATGAACCCACAGATCTTAAGAGGTTAGAACATCTTAGCAATTATTTCAGATGAGATTTTCTGATGCTGAATTTCAGCAATATTATACTTCATCACTATAAGTTTGAGTGTGTTAGTGATAAAGGGAAGTAATGCAGATTTACAAGAAAGGATAAAAATGGTTCATCAAGAACACAACAGTACTTTGGGGGAGACAGGTGTGCAAACAAATCAGTACACTGCCTATAATGTGGCCCCTACTACAGTAGAGTTTGGGAACAGCTTCAGGCCATTACAAGTGAGTAGGCAGTGGGATGCCTCTAAAGAATCTGAGAAGGCATTGCAGAGCACGGAGCTGAGCTGTAAAGGTTGTGAGATGGCTAAGGATATTCTTGGTGGATGATATAGAAAGAAACAGAAGAACAAGAGTGGGAAGAAAAGTGGGAAGAGTGAAAGGCAAGGAATCCTGTGTGCAGAGGAATGCAGGGGAACGTAAGGACTAGGAGAGCCCGGGGCTGCCCCATGGGGGTGACAGGAGGGGATGACTATTGCTAGATCTATATATGAACATCACCCTAGAAATGCTGATTCTTATTTGAGAGTCACCAACAGCTCCAAAGGTTATACTAGAACTTGGATAAAAACAGGACATTCTGTTAAAGCACAGTTCTGATGTCACACCCTGGCTTTAATATTTATAGTAACCCTCCCATCTCTTCTGGATAAAGCCCAGCTTCCTAGGCCTATCTATTTTTAAACCTACTCAATTTTCCAATAATATATATGATTCTAGTATAATGAAAATTTTTCTTTATCCTCTGTGTTCTCTTTTCCCTTTCAGTTGACATCCTCCAACACTTTGGTCAAAATTTTCTGAATAATTTTCTGCTTGTCTTTCTCCCATTTTCACAAGATTCAATCAAATTGATATTTACCCCGCAGTTCAAATGTCATGAGACGTCTCTACTATATACTGACATTTTCCTTTTTTCTGAGCTTCTCTAACAACTAGCTGTAACTTCCTTTTAGCTAGGTGCGTACCTTATTCAGGATGATGTTAGAGAGGGAGAAAGCGTGTGTGTGTGTGTTTGTGTGTGTGTGTGTGTCAATGTGTGCATATGTAGACTTATTTCTCCCTCTAGGCTCTTCAATCCTTGAAGAAAGGATCCACGTAGGTTTCTAGTCTGTGACCTCCATAGCAGTTAAGAGACAGATTGGCACCCTGTCTCTACCAAAAATACAAAAAAA
>CAUYLG010026526.1:0-14042 GCA_963573385.1 Cacajao melanocephalus | reverse complement strand
TGGTTATATCGCCAATCTTGCACCCCGCCACACCCCCCGGGGTTTCGCACAAACACTACGACAAATAAAAAAAAAAAAAAAAAAAAAAAAAAAAAAAAAGGTAACACATCAAGCTTCTAAGTCCTACCATTTCATTTCTTTCCATTATTAAATTTGGAAAAATGGTAGTAAAACAATGTATCAGTCAAGAAAAATATCAGGCATCTAGACTGAACTTAAATTATTCTACATGCAACAAGAATATAAATTTACTGGTACTATCAACTCAATATTCTCCTCTGAAGAAGTACCAATGACATAATTCACTGAATTTCCGTAGCAAGTAGTTTAATTTAAATCTAAGAAGCAAATACATAATATTTTCAGAATTTAAAATATTTCAAACAAATGAAATCATGTGAACAACACACTCAAGTAGGATACTACTCAGCTTCCTATCCTTGCTTTAAAAATCTAAGGAAAATGTCTCTTTTTTTGAAACATTGCTCATCCAAATTCTGTAATCAACCATATACCTTTTTTATTCAAAAGATATACACAAAAGTATTGCTTTCACCTCAAACAATCACTTTTATATCCAAGTTTTACTTTCATTCTAACCTAAAAAGAAGGGCCCACTCCTAGGTATGCTGGCTCAAAAACCCTAAAGTTATACTGCAACTCTTTCATTTAGTCAAGTTTATTCTCTTTCATACCCTTAGCAGTCCCAAATGGCCAAAGATCCATAACAAATAACTTTTTAATTGTGAAATGAATCCAAATCATGACTAAGGTAAAGAACTTAGTAGTGACTGAACCAAGCACTACCCAGCATCCTGATCTCAAAGAAGCATTAGTATTCTCTACCAGTTTCCAAATATATCATGTAGATTCTCATTATTTATGCTAGTTATATTCCATAAAGTCACTACACATCATGAATTAGCAAATACCAGATCACTGCTCCTAAGGGTAATCAAAAAGGGTTAGCTTCCTGCTAGCCTCTGGCCACGACAATTTTATCAACTAATCAATACATAACTTTGTCTTATGTGTGCTCTGTTTACAGATATCTTATTTAATATATATTGTTTATTTATTAACATTGAACTCACAGCCAAAAGCACTGTAATTCATGCCTAAACAAAGTTTATCTAACACATGTATTTTCTCCATAACACACATCACAACCTTCTTGTGCTTCAAACACTACATAACAGGTCAGCAGTATGCTTAGGGCACGTTTTAAACATGTAAATCACCAGTAAAAAGCATAAAAATATAAAAAATGAGGTACTAAATATACTGTAAAAAGGACACTTGTTTACAGAACGAGAGCTGAAACAAGAAAGCAGAGCATCACCTTGTTTAACCTCAGCTGCCAACATGCACATAGGGCAACTCAAATTTTTCATCATTCTGAACATGTCCACGAATGGCTGCAAAAGCTCTGCATGTATTGATCTGATTTACAGATATATTTTAGCAAGTAAGTGAATTCACAAATACAGATTCTATAATTAATAAAGAACAACTATAAAAACTTTCATTAAGAGCCTAAAGGAACCTGAAAGTCTGTTACATTTTATTACCCTTTATGATGAAAAAAATATGTGCTATGGTAATATTTGAAAATCTGGAATCTTCAGATATCTCAAGGGTCTTCTGTGTACTTAGGCATTTAGGCAACAGCATACACTCACATACACTCCTTCAATATATAACTGAACACATTTGTACATATATTCAACAAACATGGACTGAACAGCTATCATGTGTCTCACACAGCTTTAGGCGCTGGGAACACAGAAGTGAAAAAAATAAAGTAATTCTCTCTCAGAGCTTATATTTAACGTAGGGAAGATAAAAGAAATAAAAGCAATCAATCATCAGAGGACAATAAGAGCTATGAGGCAAAATAAGGGGATAAAGAATAGCAGGTATTATTTTAGTTGGAGTAGACAGGGAAGGATTCTTTGAGGTAACAATTGAACCCAGACCCAAATAAAATGAAAAATTGATCCACGCACATGTATAAGGAAACATCATTCCAGGTAGAAGGAGCAAGTGCAAAATACCCTGAGGTCAATGTGCTAAAAATCACCAAAAAGGCCAGTGTTGGATGGAGGGTACTGAGAGGAAAAAGAACATGAATAAGCTAAAATTAAAGAGGTGGCCAAGGGTCCAAGTCTATACAGTCTTGTAGGCTAAGATATAAAAGCTATGGGTTAAGTTCTGAGTGTGATATGAAGGCACTCAGGGATTTTGAGCAAGAGAGTGACCATACTCACAATTCACATTTTGAGGGTCATCCTGCATGTTGCAGAGAAAACCTAGTACAGGAGAAAGGGTGTAAAGAGGGAGACTACTTGTAAGGCTACTACAATAAGCCAGATATTAACTGCTGATGGCTTGGACTAGACCAGTATGGGAGATGGTAAAAACTGGTCAGATTCAGGCTATAAGAAAGCTGACAGGATTGGATGACAGAATAAATAGGAGATAGAAAAGAGAGAAGTCAAAAATGGCTCGAGGAGCCACCCTGAGCAACTAAGTAAATGACACTGCCACTTACTAAGACAAGGAACACTCGGGTAGAAGGAACTTGCACAGAACAGAGAAATCAGTTTTACATATATCAGAGATGGAATTAATGGGCAGTTCAATCAAGAGTGTCCACTCAGATTCCCTGCCAGTATTAGGAATTTTAAGGTAGTTAATTTGCTGACTACTTACTAGAAGCTAAAGAGGATTCTGTGACTAACTGGGAAATTCCAACATCATTTACAATATTTTCTTTGTTGAAAAAAAGTGTTTCAGATCAAATACCTTTCTTAAAAATAATTTGAGAAAATATAATCCAATCATGAATCGAGAACTTTCAATAATCACTACAGCTAAATATGTAACATATATCTCTGAAGCTATTTTACTTGCTGTTCAATGGAGTTAACATAATTTTTATTACCTGTGGAGTTTCATTTCATTTTCTTGATATAATTCAGTCATTACTTTAAGTTTCTGTTGAAGCTTCTGATTCTCACTTTCAAAATTTGTTTTTTCTGACTGCAAAGATGCTTGTTCAGTCCGAAGATTTTTAATATGCTCTATATAAAAATTTTAAGTCATAATTAAAGGAATAAACATTTGAGTTGCAAATTAACATTTCAGAAAGATAAAAATTATGAAAAATAATAAATTAATAAACTAAACTCTTTCCATTAACAGAAAATCTATAAGGTATTTTGTCTACCCAAACGTTTTTATTGTTATTAGTTGACACATAAAAATTGTACATATTTATGTGGTACAGTATGATATTTCAATACAGGTATTCGATGTGTAATAATCTTATCAGGGTAATTAGCATATCCATCACCTCTAACATTTGTCATTATGTTACCAACACTCAAAATCCTCTCTTCTAGCTATTTATAAATAAACAATATGACAAATGAAGTAGATTGAAGAAAAATAATAAACATACAATAAGTTAACTAGTCACTCAACAGTGCTACAGAACACTAGAAATCATCCACCTATCTAGTTATAATTTTGTATCTCCCAACTAACCTTTCCTTAACCCCCTACCCTCTACACTTCCCACCCTCATATTACTATTACTATTCCACTCTCTACTAAATGAGATCAACTTTTTTAGCTCCCATATATGAGAACATGCAGCACTGCTCTTTCTGGCATGGCTTATTTCACTTAAAATAGGCTCACCCGTGTTGCCACAAAACAGAATGCCATTATTTTTTGATGGCTGAATAGTGTTCAACTAAGTGTATTAATATTTTAAGGACCTACATAAATTATTTTAATTTTGGCCAGGCGCGGTGGCTTATGCCTGTAATCACGGCACTTGGGAAGGCCAAAGTGGGTGGATCACCTGAGGCCAGGAGTTCAAGACCAGCCTGGCCAATATGGCAAAACCTCATCTCTACTTAAAATACAAAAATTAGTCAGACACAGTGGGAAGTGCCTGTAATCCCAGCTACTTGGGAGGCTGAGGAGGAGAACTGCTTGAACCTGGGAGGCAGAGGCTGCAGTAAGCCAAAATCACACCACTGGACTCCAGCCTAGGTAACAGAGCAATACCCTGTCTCCAAAAAAAAAGAAAATTGTTTTAATTTTTATTATTATTTATAGGATTCCTAAAACCTTCAACATTCTAATTCTAGCATCTAATTTTCAATTTGGGAGCCAAATGCTACTACAGTTCTCAGGAAGGTTTTGGAGATAAGAGTTTTAAAGGGCGACACTGTAGTTCAACATTCCCTGTAAAACTATTTCCAGACGATGAATAATGCCTGTTTTTATCTAGTGAAAACTTTCTCTCTCAATAATACTTAAATTCTACCTAGCCTTCCCTTTTAAGCTAAAATTTTGATATATAAGTCAAGCTAGAAATCCGCATCTTCTCATAACAAATGCTCAAACATACTCCTAGTTTAAAATATACCAAGACTGGAGAGAAAAACACCAACTTTGTTTCAACTGCTAAACCAAGTTTTAAAAAAAATCTATAAAAATGAATAATTCTAAATATGAATGCTTTATAATGTATGCACCAATTTTTTTAAAAACCTCGTTTCTCTTCTATAATAAACTCTGAGCTCCTCTAAAATTGAAGTATCAACTCTGAATATCTCTAATATTAAGGTACCAGTATAATGACCTCAACTCCTCTAAGATGAAGGAACATATCATCTCCCATAACATGTATATGAATCACCACCACACATCTTAAAAGACAAAACTCACTCTGCCTAAACAGGGAAGTTTTGGAAATAGTATTAACAAGCAGAAAATTTTTTAATTACATGTAATGGTATTTAATTATTCTAAAACACTCATGATATGATTTGGGTTTGTGTCCCCACCCAAATTTCATGTTGAACTGTAATACCCAGTGTTAGAGGTGTGGCCTGATGGGAAGTGACTGGATCATGGGCATGATTTCTCATGGTTTATTACCATCCTCCTAATGCTGTCTCTCCCTAGGTGATAGAGTTCTCATGAGATCTGGTTGTTTAAAAGTGTGTAACACCTCTCCCTTCACTCTCTTCCTCCTGCTCCCACCATGTAAGATGTGCTAGTTTCCCTTCACCTTCCACCATGCTTGTAAGTTTTCCTGACACCTCCCCAGAAGCAGAAGCCTGTACAGCCTACAAAACCGTGAGTAATTTAAACCTCTTTTCTTTACAAATTACCCAGTTTCAGGTAGTTCCTTACAGCCATGTGAGAACGGACTAATACAACCCATTAAACATATACACCAAAAGAACAGTTTAAGTAAATACATAAACATTAAATGATTAAATGTACAGGAAATTGTATGTAACTATCTTTCCACAGAAATTTTTTAATCTACATCAGAAAAAAAATTCATTGACCTAGGCTTTAAGCCATTCCCAAGAACAATCACATAAAGAAATCAACGTTGGGTATTATCTCTATTAAAATTCATCATCCCTATTGTAAAACAAACAAGCAAACTACAACCCAACACTTAATTCTTTAACATACTTTTGTACCTTTTTTTTTTTTTTCCGACACAGAGTCTCACTTGGTCGCCCAGGCTGGAGTGCAGTGGTGAGATCTGGGCTCACTGCAACCTCCACCTCCCATGTTCAAACAATTCTCCTGCCTCAGCCTCCCAAGCAACTAGGACTAGAGACATGCACCACCACACCCAACTAATTTTTGTATTTTTAGTAGAGATGTGGTTTCACCATGTTGGACATGCTGGTCTCCAAATCCCAAGCTCAAGTGATCCGCCCAACTCTGCCTCCCAAGGTGATAGGATTACAGGTAAAAGCCACCGCACCTGGCCATATTTTTGCACTTCTACTCTAGCTATTTTGTTTTGAATTGTCTGTAATGTAACCACTGTAAATGATTACCAGAAAAGGCACAAACAGTTTGGAGGAAAATCTTCATGCTATAAATAAAAGATCAATTACAGAATTTATCTTTCATGATCCATTAAAAAAACAAAGTTAGATGTGGAAGAAGAGTACAGGCAGACATAGAGTCTCCAAATATTAGTCTAAGAAAAACAATAAAGATTTGCCAGGAAATTGTATTAAGGAGTGGGGTAACTGGTGAGCAAATTTCCTTGCTACTCTGGCACTTTCTACACACATTTTTTCAAATACAGCTTCCTTGAAAGTAAGCTATCTTTTCCTTCTGTGAATCTCCCAAGACTTTTAGCATAATGCTTTTACATATAGCAACACTCTCTTAAACTAATACTAATGTTTCTTAAAATCCAAAAATAATCCAATTACTAAAATCATGTGAGTAGGATACAATCATTCTTTTTTTTTTTTTTTTTTTGAGACAGAATTTTGCTCTTGTTGCCCAAGCTGGAGTGCAATGGTGCAATCTCAGCTCACTGCAACCTTCACCTCGAGTTCAAGCGATTCTGCCTCAGCTTCTTGAGTAGCTGGGATTACAGGCGCCCACCACCACATCCAGCTAATTTTTGTATTTTTAGTAGAGACGGGTTTCTCATGTTGGCCAGGCTGGTCTCAAACTCCCAACCTCAGGTGATCCGCCTGCCTCAGCTTCCCAAAGTGCTGGGATTACAGGCATGAGCCACTGCACCCGGCTAGGGATATGATAATTTTTAATAACCTCCATCTTTGGTGGTTCAATCTTTTAAAATAGTGTTATAAATGTAGTTCACTTACTGTAGAAGTTTTTGAAAATACAGGTAAGTGAAAAGAATATAAAAATCTGCCCATAATCCCATATTCAGAGATAATCATTGTTAAAATTTGAGTATATCCTTCTGGTCTTTTTTGATGCAAATGTATGTGGTAAATTTTTTAAATTTTTATTTGTACAAAATGAGATGCTATTTAACCCAGCTTTGAAACTTTTCAAACATATTGACAGAACTTGTTTACTTTTTGAAAATACAAACACTATCTGCAAAATAAACATAAATGTTTTCAATTAAAACAAAAACTTCATTTCTACAGGTCTAACATCACTCTCGTATGTGCTAATATACTACGTATGTACATTAAAGGAATTAATCACACTGCAAATAGTACCACTACTGAAGATCAATTTTTCAATTAACAAAGACTTTCAACATTAAGTTCCAATTTGCTACTTTTTAACATCTAAAACCATACCAAACACATAACAGTGTCATACATTCAAAGATAAAAATGGTTTTACTTGTTTTTCTAAAAAATTCATTAATTTCACATAAATGTAGAGGAAATTGATATGCCTTTAGCAATGACAACTAAAATCAGGACTAATGTTTCACAAATACCCAACAAGAACAAAAGTTAAAAAAAAAATCAAATTGGACCTTCCCAAAATTAATTCAATTAATTTTTGACATTTTCTAAAAGGAGATGTACTTACTTAGAAAAACATAAGTATGTATGTAGATGACCTACCTGTAAGCTCTTCCTTTGTCTTATCAACTTCAGATAACTGAATATATATTTGGTTTCTTTCTCCTTCTAAAGTTTTTAAAGAAGCATTTAACTTTAAAGAACAGAAGGAAAAAAGTAACATTAATCAGTTATACAGGAAAAAAAAAAAAAACATAAAACCTCATTATAACACCCCCAACACTTTTTAAGTTATTTTATCATTTTGATGAATTATCACTTGGAATACAGAAACCAATAATGCAGCTTCCATCTAAAAAAACCAGCAAAGTCATTAATACTTGTAAGTCTCAGAACAAGGGATAAAGAAAAGTAGTGAATGCCTTTCACTGGATGCTTAAAAAGTGACTATTTTCATTCTACTTACTTTCAACAAGTTTTTATTAAAGCAGCTTTCAAACTACATTACCAAGACTTCATACAGATCAGCAAAAATTAGGAAACCACTATTAGGGTGGAAAAGAGAAGAAATAAACCAGAAAAAAAGTCACCTAGTATCTACTTCTCAAAATAGGATATAGGGCAGAAGGGGTAGGAAAATACTTAGACTAGAAGAAGAAAGAATGATCAAGGGAAGTACAAGATAAAATACAAGAAACATTTTAAATATATTCTTATCTGAAAAAATGGGTACAGAACTTGGAATTTTTAATTTTGATAAATTCTAAAAATTTTATAAATTTCTAAAGTTAATAATTAAAAGTAAAAAGCAACTGATGACAAAAATTCTGATTATTTATTGAATATATTTCCATGGGAACATAAAATGGACTTTTTAAACAGTTACTAACAAGATATGAGTTTAAACCATGTTCTCTTTCTTCCTCCCTATTCTTTATATTTATGTAATAACACAAACCTTAGCAGCATGAATCAGTTTCTTCAAAGCTCCTTTTGGAGGATTATCTACAGTGAAAATCAAAAGCACAACAATGATTTGGGAAAGTAGTACAATACAACAAAAGACATCCAAATAATTTTATCAGTTCACTCAACCAGAGACTTATAAACCCTCTTCTTGCTACAATAAAGAATTTGGTATAAAGCAGAATGGCCTTAGACCTGCTCCCAGGAAGCTAAACAATAAAAGCACTGAAATGCCATATCATTTAATAAGGTTCTTCAGCTCCAACTCCAAGAACAGAGTTATACCAAGGATTCAATATTCATCTAAATATAGACCACAATTGTTAACTATTCTTGGATTCTAACAGCATTCAAAATATGAGTAAAATTATAACCCAAGTTAAAATAACATTAAACAAGCATGAGTTTTCTCGATTAGAAAAAGGATTATTTTATACATAATGAAGTAGAAATTAAAAAGTACAAACAGAACTTTATATACTTATTTTAAGGATGTAATTTTTTCCGATATATTAATGTTATCATGAAAAAAAATTTTTAATCACACTTTTTCCTCCTTAATAAATGTGTTACTTATACAGGGGGCTAGGGAAGCGAACAGAATAATGATATAAAAGTCTGAAGAACTACCACTGGGATCCAATGAGAGAGGGGTACATGCAACCTCTGTACTAGTTTTAGAACCTCCTATGAAGCCATATTTCAAAATAAGAAGGTTTTTTTAGGTCAAAGGAATTGGTGTGAGAATACAAAATGGCTATAGTGAAACTAACTTTTCTCACTTTTGCCAAATTTAGAGCACAACCAGTAATGGCAATAACAATTTGGATGCCTAAGATTAAAAGTAGTGTAACCATCTGAACCTCTGATAAAAGCAAAATATCCTGAAGTATTCATTTATAGAACACTCATTTTTCAAACTAGTCACTCATCCATTTGATTAGCTTACATAAGTACAGGGAAAAACAGGCATTGAAATGGTTATGATGTAATTTTGAAAATTGCTATAATAAAGATATGTATAATATACAAAGGAAACAGAGGGGGTAGGCTGTGTGTCTGAGCAGTTGGAGACTTACTGAAAAGGCAGTACTCCAGCTAAAGTTAACTATAAGTGATGGTGAGAAAAGACAGTGTGTTGCAGACACACAGAACATGCCAAAGTAAAAGCGTATAAAGAACATGGTGCACACAAGGAACAAAAAGGAAATAGAAGAGCTAGTCACCATTTTAGCAAAAGAAGATGAGTCATGACTTAATACCTAAGTAAGCACCATTTTCCGATTCACTGTTCATTTCTAATTCCAAGTTATCATCATCTGTTATCTCTTCTCCAAGTATAGCGGCCCAATCTTTCATCTTTATCAAGCGTTCAGTCAGAATCTTGACATTTAACAAAGGGGAAAAACAGAAAGGGTAACGCCTTATGCTAACATCTTTACAACTTCTGAATGTACAGTTATAGTTTGAAAATCAATCCACATAAGTAATAGCAAAAGAGCTCTTATTTTCTACCTGTTACTAAGATATTTGTAAAGTCTTAAGACTAAAACATTTATTGACTATTAAACTCTGCAAGATAAAAACCAAAACTAGTTATTCCCAAATCAAGTACAGTACATATTATTTTACAATTAACAAGTAGTAAAATATTTTTGTATATAACATTTCTCACATGCTACAAATAACAGTGGCCTAATTAACATGAGAGTAAATTCTGTGTGACATCAAACACATGTGCAGTGAGATACATAATGCATAAAAAGATTGTAGATTTTTACTTGATTTATTCAAGCAAACAATTAATTGAGGAGTTCAACTGAGATAAAGACATTATAAAAGAGAATTTGAAGGGAATATTAGAGGTTTTCCAAAAGTACTTTTTAAATGTTGTTTATTGAAGAAATATTTTCTAACACTACTGATAATCAAATGATGTGTCATGTATTCCACTGGAGGGACCCACTTAAAAATATGCTCTGCTCTACAATTTTCACCCTTCAATCTCCTCCCTCTCTTCAGAGTTCCAGGTACAAATAACATGGCCGACAGCTTTTAGCAGAGCTTGAGGTTAGCATCTTATTCTTGTTATGTAAAAGAATCTCAAACCCTTTAGTAGAGTAAGTTTATAAATAAATAAAACAATATGCCACAGCGAGGCATGGTGACTCATGTCTGTAATCCCAGCACTTTGGAAGGCTGAGGTGGGTGGATCACTAGGTCAGGAGATCAAAACCAGCCTGGCCAAGATGGTAAAACCCCATCTCTACTAAAAATACAAAAAAATTAGCCAGGCATGGTGGCGGGTGCCTATAACCCTATCTACTTGGGAGGCTGAGACAGAGGATTGCTTGAACACGGGAGGCAAGAGGTTGCAGTGAGCCAAGATCGCACCACTGCACTCCAGCCTGGGCAACAGAGTAAGACTCCATCTCCAAAAAAAAAAAAAAAAATATTCCTCTCCATGAAAGTACATACACCAGTTAAGTTAAAGATATTCAATTAATATATCTAACCATGTGTCCAATTTCTCAAACTCTTCTCACCTCCTAACAGGAGCAGATAACATCCTGAAGAGAAAAGGTAAAAAACATTATTTTTATTTCTTTATTAAATATGTAGGCTAAAAAAAAAGGACATAGAGAATGTTCATACAATAAATATGTGTGTGTATGTGTATGTACATCCTACAAATCTATAAGTCTTCAACAAACATTTGAAAATCTGGCCAAATATGTTAGGAAAATATGTTGTGATAATAAAAGCTGCTAAAAACTAGTTTTCAGATTTCAGAGTTAGTATAAAATTCTAGCCAACTTGGTCACTAAAACCAGTAGAGCCATTTACCTTGATGTGATTTTCTTTATCATTTAGAACTTGTTCTGCATGTACTTTGGAGTCTTCAAATGTTATTTTCTGTTTATTAAGTTCACTCACTTGTTCTTTCCATTCTTCAGCTTCTTGCAAAAGCTGAAAATGAACATTTTAAAAATGCAACTCATTACACGGGTGAATCATTAAAAGACACTAAGAAGGCATTGTGCAGCTACTTAAAAAAGAAAGAAAGACATGGCTCCTGTTTTCAAAGAACCTTCAAAATAGGGTAGTGTAAAATAACATACACATTCTTCAAATAGTTTTTATCATATATGTATATCGAATAAAAGTTTCTGAGACATACATATCTTAGATTCAATCATTTACCATCCCTTATATATCCCATATAAAATGCCATACCTTAATTGTATTAAAATTTATTTTTTAAATCATTGTGCAATTTTATACTTAAAGTAACTAACCTTTAGAAATAGCGTTAATCTAGAACAGATCAGATTCTGCACAAACAATATTCTACTGTATATACTTTTACAGGAAAGAAAAGCCTTTCTGAACATGACACAAAAAGTCATTATAAAAGGTAGACTTGACTACATAAAGCTTAAAAGCTTCACAAATCAAATATAACACAAAAGAAATGTAAAGACAAATAACTAGAAAGGAATTTTTTTTTTTTTTTTTTTTTTTTTAGTGGCAGGTATAATTCTGTAATCCAAGCTGGACCATAATCTCAAACTACTGGGCCCAAGATATCCTCTCACCTCAGCCTCCCAAGCAACTAGACTACAAGCACATGTCACCATAAGCTGCTATTTTGTTGTTGTTGTTGTAGAGTCAGAGTCTTGCTATGTTGCCCAGACTGATCTTGAACTCCTGGTTTCAAGTGATCTACCCACCTGGACCTTCCAAATCACTGGGATTACAGGTGTGACCCACTGCACCCCACCAAGAAAGGAATTCATAACATTTTAGCATGCAAAGAGCTCTTAGAAGTCAATAAGAAAAACAGACAAAGAAAAAAAAAAAGGCTGAGCAGGCAATTCACAAAAGAAATGGGTCATATATATGAAGAAGTCTAAATGTATTCAGTCTTTAAAACTCTGTTCTACCAAATAGTAATTATTGGATTTCTCTGCAAAACTAATGCTTCATTAGCATATTTCCTTACACATGAAAAACTAATCCTTTTCCATGCATAATAAAAGAATCAAATGATACAGGTAAAAACAAATGAGTATTCAAGAAAAAAATTCACACGGTGATTAGGTTGTCTCATGAATTAATAAAGAGACTGGGTACGCAGTATGCAGTATTAGAACATTAGAGAAGGAGTGCATTATTAGAACGTGGAATCAGTGAATACAGACAGTTTCAAGAACTTTGATGATTAAAAGGGAGTTAGATGAAAGCAGTTGTAAAGAGTAAGACTGACCTAGATAAAATATTTTCCAAGGTGGAAAAGGCCACTTTTGATTGTAACATGGGAATTTAACACAGGGTTTATCACCACTTTCTCCTCACATCTATTAAAATGTGAGAAAAGAGATTTTTTTTTTAAGGCATAAACCCACAAGGAAAAAAAGAGAGTAGGAGATGAGACCAAAGATAACTGTAGAAGTAGAAAATGGAAAGAGATGGAAGTGTGATAAAAAGAGATGCAAGTGTGATAAAAAGAGATGGAAGTGTGATAAAAAACCCTACAGGGTTATTCTTTGGAGAGATGGAACCTGAGACTCTAGGACATCTATCCAGGTGAAGTTGGAAGTAACATACTGAA
The DNA here is from genome assembly GCA_963573385.1 of Cacajao melanocephalus. NCBI lineage: Eukaryota > Metazoa > Chordata > Mammalia > Primates > Pitheciidae > Cacajao > Cacajao melanocephalus. Next base: position 1,151 of record CAUYLG010026526.1, on the reverse strand, counting down.
AACATAAAAGCATTAAGAAGAAATTGACTTACTAAACAGTGGGATACCAGCACTCTTTCCCTGACTGAGCTGCAAGGCTATTGGCAAACAGGCTTACACCTCCAAAATGGGACCTGTGGAGGACTCATCCCTGTGGAAATGGTCTTCAAATACCAACAAGTGAGAATCCTCCAATTAGAAATACCCTAACCTGGCTAGGTACAGTGGCTCATGCCTGTAATCCCAACATGCTGAGGCGGAGAGAGGCAGATCACTTGAGGTCAGGAGTTCAAGACCAACCTGGCCAACATGGTGAAACCCCATCTCTACTAAAAGCACAAAAATTAGTCAGATGGGTGGTGCATGCCTGTAATCCAAGCTACCCTTAAGGCTGAGTTAGAAGAATAGCTCGAACCCGGGTAGCAGAGGTTGCAGTGAGCCGATCGCACCCTGCACTCCAGCCTAGGCAACAAAGTGAGTCTGTTTCAAAAAAAAAAGAAAGAAAGAAACAAACAAACAAAAGAAACACTCTAACTAGATTATCCTATAGAAAAGCCCACCAGTGGCCAGGCACAGTGGCTCAGTAATCCCAGCGCAATGGGAGGCCAAGGAGGGCGGATCACAAGGTCAAGAGATCAAGACCATCCTGGACAACATGGTGAAACCCAGTCTCTACTAAAAACACAAAAATTAGCTGGGTGTAGTGGCGCACGCCTGTAATCCCAGCTACTTCAGTGCCAGAGGCAGGAGAATTGCTTGAACCTGGGAGGCAGAGGTTCCAGTGAGCCAAGATGGTGCCACTGCACTCCAGTCTGATGACAGAGTGAGACTCCACTGAAAGAAAAGGAAAGAAGGACGGAAGTTGGAAGTTGGAAGGAAGGAAGGAAGGAAAGAAGGAAGGAAAAGAGAGAGAGAGAAAGACAGAGAGAGAGAGAGAGAGAGAGAGAGAGAGAGAGAGAGAGAGAGAAAAGCCCACCAGAAACAAAAACAGAGATACCAGATATATTTTAAAGATACAGAATTATATTATCACACAGCCATGAAACACAAAAAAAAAAAATGAAAAAATTAATTTAAAAGGTAAAAAAGGGTAAGTGAAAAAACATAAAATACAAAGCAAATAAATAACAATGAAGTATTTAAAAAATAAAATGGAAAATGAAATAAAATTG
>CAUYLG010026525.1:0-13253 GCA_963573385.1 Cacajao melanocephalus | reverse complement strand
TTTTTAACCAATTTGCCTGTCTGTGTCTTTTGATTGGGGCATTTAGTCCATTTAAATTTAGGATTAATATTGATATATGTGAGTTTGATACTGCCATTTAATGCTAGCTGGCTGTTTTGCCCATTAGCTGATGTAGAGTCTTCTTACCTAGTTTGCCAACCCTGATCCTCCTCACTGGGCAGGACCCAACCCTGGGCCACAGACCCTGAACTCCAGCCACCCCGCCTCCTCCCTCCTCACCAGGGCTCTCATGCCGGTAGCAGCTTTGCACTTCCCCAGAACGGAGCTCCCAGAGGAAGAGGCCAGCTGCCACTGTTGCCATCTTGCAGCCCCTGCTGCTGCAGCATTCATGCACTGGAGAGCAAGCAGAGATTAGGGAGTGGCACGGAGCACCTGCACAGCGCAGCTCTCCCACAGAAAAGAGGCTAGACTGGTTTTTTAAGGGCTTTTTTCTGTGTTGTTTTAACTTTTATTTGAGGTCCACAGGTACATGAGCAGGATTGTCAGGTTGCACAGATTATTTCATCACCCAGGTACTAAGCCTAGCACCCAATATTTATTTATTCTGCTCCTCTTTCTCCTCCCACCTTCCACCCTTAAGGGAGAAAGAGGAGCAGAATAAATAGCTGTCTGTTGTTCCCTTCCTTTCTTCCCTGAGCTCTCATCATTTACCTCCCACTTCTAAGTGAAAACATGTGGTATTTGGTTTTCTGTTCCTGGGTTAGTTTGCTAAGGATAATGGACTCCAGCTCCCACAAAAGACGTGATTTCATTCTTCTCTATAGCTGCATGGTATTCACTGGTGTACATGTACATTTTCTTTTTCTTTTTTGAAACACAATCTTGCTCTTGTCACCCAGGCTGGAGTGCAGGGGTGTGATCTCAGCTCACTGCAACGTCCACCTCCTGGGTTCAAGCAATTCTCCAGCCTCAGCCTCCCGTGTAGCTGGGATTACAGGCACCTGCCACCATGTCCTACTAATTTTTGTACTTTTAGTAGAGATGGGGTTTCGCCATGTTGGCCAGGCTGGTCTTGAACTCCTGACCTCAGGTGATCCATACCTCAGCCTCCCAAAGTGCTGGTATTACAGGCATGAGCCATGGCACCTGACCATATGTACCACATTTTCTTTATCCAATGTGTTGATGATGAGCTTTTAGGTTGACTCTGTCTTTGCTATTGTGAACAGTGTTGCAATGAATATTTATGTGTCTTCATGGTACAATGGTGTACGTTCCTCTACGTATACACTCAGTAATGGGATTGCTGGGTCAAATGGTAGCTCTGTTTTTACCTCTTTGAGGAATGGCTACACTACTTTCCATAATGGTTGAACCAACTCACACTCCCACCAAGAGTGTATAAAATGTTCCTTTTCTCAGCAACCTCAGCAGCATGTTATTTTTTGACTTTTTTTTTTTTTTCCAAGCAGAGTCTTTCTCTGTTGCCAAGGCTGGAGTGTAGTGGCGCAATCTCAACTCACTGCAACCTCCACCTCCCAGGCTCAAGTGATTCTCATGCCTGAGGTTCCTCAGTGGCTGGGATTACAGGCATGTGCCACCACGCCAGGCTAATTTTTATATTTTTAGTAGAGACAGGGTTTCACCATGTTGACCAGGCTGGTCTCAAACTCCTGGCCTCAAGTGGTCCACCAGTCTTGGCCTCTCAAAGCACTGGGATTACAGGCATGAGCCACTGCACCTGGCCTTATTTTTTTACTTTTTAATAACAGGCATTCTGACTGGTGTGAGAAGGAATCTCATCATGGTTTTGATTAGCATTTCTCTAAAGATTAGCGACGTTGAGCTTTTTTTGTCATATGCTTGCTGGGCACATGTGAAAAAAAACTTGTATGTTTTCTTTTAAAAAGTATCCGTTCATAGGGCTAAATAAGGATGACTTGGGAGCTGAAAAGAAAAAAAGAAAAAGTGTCTGTTCATGTCTTTTGTCCACTTTTTAATAGGGTTGATTTTTCTTGTATATTTGTTTAAGATCCTCACAGATAGATGCTGGATATTAGACCCTTGTCAGACGCATAGTTTGCAAATATTTTCTCATCTGTAGGTTGTCCATTTACTCTGTTGACAGTTTCTTTTGCTGTGAAGAAGCTCTTACGTTAATTAGATCCCACGTGTCAAATTTTGCTTTTGTTGCGATTGCTTTTCGCATCTTTGTTGCGAAATGTTTGCCTGTTCAGATGTACAGAATGATATTGCCTAGGTTATCTTCCAAGGTTTTTAGAGTTTTAGGTTTTGTACTCAAATATTTAATCCATCTTGATTTTTGTATGCGGTTTAATTAAGATAGGAGTCCAAGGTCAATCTTTTGCATATGACTAGCCAGTTGTCCCAGTAACATTTATTGAATAGGGAGTCCTTTTCTCATTGCTTGTTTTTTTCAGTTTTGTCAGATTTCAGATGGTTGTATGTGGCATTATTTTTGTGCTTTCTATTCTGCTCCATTGGTCTATGTGTCTGTTTTGTACCAGTACCATGCTGTTTTGGTAGCTGTAGACCTGTAATATAGATTGAAGTTGTGTAATGTGATGCCTCTAGCTTGGTTCTTTTTGCTTAGGATTGACTTGGCTATTTGGGCCTTTTTGGATTCCATATGAATTTTAAAATAGTTTTTCCTAGTCCTATACAATGCTATTGCCATCAAACTACCAATGTCATTGTATCTGGAAATTGTTTTGTGCAGTACGACCATTTTAACCATATTGATTCTTCCTATCCGTGAGCATGGAATGTTTTCCATTTGTTTGTGTTGTCTCTGACTTCTTTGAAAAGAGTTTTATAATTCTCTTTGTAGAGATCTTTCACCTCCCTGGTTAGCTGTATTCCTAGGTATTTCATTCTTTTTGTGGCAACTGTGAATGGGATTGCATTCTTTACCTGGCTCTCCACTTGGATGTTGTGTGTTTATAGAAATGCTACCCATTTTTCTAAATTGATTTTGTATCTAGAAACTTTACTGAAGTTGTTTATCAGTTCTAAGATTGATAGAAACTATGGAGTTTTCTAGGTATAGAATCATACTGTCTGCAAAGAAAGATAATCTGATTTTTTCTCTACATATATGGATGCCTTTTGTTTCTTTCTATTGTCTGATTGCGCTGGCCAGGACTTCCAATACTATGTTGAATAGGAGTGGTAAGAGAGGACATTGTCATCTTGTGCCTGTTCAAGCAGAATGCTTCCAGATTTTGCCCATTCAATATTATGCTGGCTGTGGTTTTCCCATAGATGGCTCTTATTTTGAAGTATGTTCCTTCATTGTCTAGTTTATTGAGGGCTTTTGACATGAAGAGATTTTAAATTTTATCAAAAGCCTTTTCTGCATCTATTGAAATAATCATGTGGTTTTTTGTCTTTTGTTCTGTTTATGTGATGAGTCACATTTATTGATTTGCATATGTTGAACTAACCTTGCTTCCTGGGGATGAAGCCTACTTGATCATGATGAATTAGTTCCCTGTATATACACCATTGATGTGCTGCTGGATTTGTTTTGCAAGTATTTTGTTGAGGATTTTTACATCAATGTTCATCAGGGATATTCGGTCAAATTGTTTTTTATATGTGTCCTGCTGCTTCTCACTGGGTGGGACCCCACAGCCTGGGACTCCATCCAACCCCAACCACTGCTCTCAGGCTGGAAACAACTCTGCACTTCCCTGGGATGGCATGTGCAAAGGGAGAGTCCGGCCACCAACTTTTGCTGCCTTGCAGTCTCTGCTGCTATAGCCTTCAGCCTCCGGAGAGCAAGTGGTGATTAGTGAGGGGCATGGATCCCCTGCACAGCACAACTGACCCACGGTAAAGTGGCCTCACTGTTTTTTACATGGGTCTCCGATCTCACTTCTCCTCATTGAGTGGGACCCATCTATCTGGGACTCTAGCCCCTCCCCCCCCACCCCCACCCCCGTCGTCCAACCAGGGCTCTGGGCTAGTGGGAGATCTATACTTCGAGACGGAAGTTTGCAGAGGGAGAGGCTGGCCACCATTTTTGCCATCTCACAGCCCCTGCTGCTTAGCCTTCTGCTCTGGACAGTACATGGTGATTAGGGAGTAGCATGGTTCCCCAGAACAGTGCAACCCTCCCATGGAAAAGTCACTGGACTGTTCTCCACGTGGGCTTCTCATCACCGGACAGGGCCACCCAACCTGGGACTCTAGCAAAACTACCCTGTCCCTCCCTGAACACTTTAGCACCACAGAGGTTTCGTCATATTTCTCTGAGGAGAAAATCCCAGAGACAACCCACAACCCCTCTGCCTCTGCAGCCATAGTAATACCACTCTAACCTCCCACAGGTTGGAGAAGGAACACAGGGCACAACAGCTACGCTGGCACCTCCAACATACCGTAGCCACCATACAAAAAGGAATCCAGTCTCTCTTCTTTGTGATGCCTTCCCTCCCCACTGCCCCCACAACTCTTCACCAGGCAGGGCCCCTCACTTGGGACTGCAGAACAGCTGCCCCACCCATGTTAAACATACCAACTAGTAGCGACTCTGTTTTTCCCTGGTGAGGGGCTCCCAGAAGCAACCAAAAGAACCCCCTGCCACAGCAATGGTTCTGCCTCTGCTGCCCTCAGTCTGGATTAAAAAACAGAGTCTAAGGGCTTCACCCAAGCTTCCAGCCCACCACAGTCACCCTGAGGCGAGGAGCCCAGTCTCATCTCTGTGAACCGTGGACCAACACCCTGCTCTTTAACAAGCAGAGCCCCCGGATCAGGCCAGCAGAGCAGCTGCCCCACCCCCTGGCTGAATATTCCTGAGAGCAGCTGCTTTGCATTTCTCTGAGGCGGAGCTTCCAGAAGCAACCAGAAGACCCCTTGCACTGGTATTGCCCTTGCTACCTTCAGACCAGAAAAGCAGCGAAGACCCTGAGTGCTTTAATCACACTTCCAGCAAGCAGCAGTTGCCTTAAGGAGAAGAGACCAGTCTGTCTCCCCCAGGTCCCACCCAAAGCCCTTGCTCATCACCAGGCGGGGCCCCATTGGTGTGGACCCACCATTCAGCTGCCCCACCCCAGGCTAATTACACCGATTAATAGCAGCTCTGCATGTTTCTGGGATGGAGCCCAAAAAGACAAGTGAAAGACCCTCTGCCACAACGACTGCTAAAGTCCCTTCTCCTGCTGCCTCAGAGCTGGAGAAGGAACATAAAGCCAGAGATTACCCTAGAGCTGTGGTGTGCAGCCCAGGAGTGCCAAGCTGAGATCTGCAGCCAGCACCCAAGTGGGAGATAAACCCACACTTTCAGAGCACTGAGAGGGAGTACAACTGCAACTTTGAAGAAACATAGGGGAGCTAATGTTACTAACCAAGAGCCTACCTACCGGCCATTTCTCTTAAGCACCACCTACTGGATCACAGCACAAAACATCAATACCAAAAATACTTTGCTAATACACTCACCCTGTGAAACCAAAAACAAGAATTCAGCTACAAATAAACACCCTGAACAAAGTTTTGACCCTCTGAAAACACAGAAAGGAAGTCAACTGACTCTACTCAATTAACACCACAGTTAAAGGAACATCAGCTCACACAGATGGGAAATAACTATCACAAGAACTGTGGCAATTAAAAAAGCCAGAGTGCCGTCTTTCCTCCAAGTGACCACACTATCTTAACTGAACTGAAATGGTTGAAATGATAGAAACAGAATTCAGAATACAGATAGGAACTAAGACCATGGAGATTCAGGAGAACACTGAAATGCAATCAAAGGAACCTAAGAATCACAACAAAATAATACAGGAGCTTATAGATGAAATAGCCATTATAAAAAAGAACCAAAGTAATCTGATAGAGCTGAGAAACACACTCCAAGAATTGCATAATGTTGGGGGACTGGTTTGAAAAGAAAAAAAAAAAAGAATTGCATAATGCAATTGTCCATATTAACAGCAGAACAGACCAAGCTGAGGAAACAATCTCAGAGCTCAAAGACTGACTATCTAAAATAACCAAAGCAAACAAAAATAAAGAAAAAATAATTTAAAATACCAAACATAACCTCCAAGAAATGTGTGATTTTGTAAAGAAACCAAACCTATGACTCATTGGCATCCCTGGGACAGGAAGGAAGCAAGAAACTTGGAAACATATTTTAGGATATCATCCATGAAAACTGCAACCTCACTAGAGAGAACTACATTCAAACTCAAGAAATACAGAGAACCTCTGCAAGACACTACACAAGAAGACCATCTCCCAAACACATAATCATCAGATTCTCCAAGTTTGATATGAAAGAAAAAAAATGTTAAGGGCAGCTAGAGAGAAAGAGCAGTTCACCTACAAAGGGAACGCCATCAAGCTAACAGCACACTTTTCACCAGAAATCCTATAAGCCAGAAGAGACTGGGGGCCTGTATCCAGCATTCTTAAAAAAAAGCTTCCAACAAGAATTTCATATCCAGCCAAACTAAGCTTCATAAGTGAAGGAGAAATAAAGTCCTTTTCACACAAGCAAATGCTGAGAGAATGTATTACTACCAGACCTATCTTAAACAAGATACAGAAAGGAGAGCTAAATACGGAAAGAAAAGACCATCACCAGCCACTACATAAACCCATGTAAGCACACAGAGCAGTAACACTAAAGCAACCACACAAGCCAGCATAATAACCAGCTATCAACATGATAACTGAATCAAATCCATAAATATTAATACTAACCTTGAATGTAAATGGGCTAAATGCCTTGAACCAAGAGGCACAGAGTGTCAAGCTAGATAAAGAAGCAACACCCAATGGTATGCTATCTTCAAAAGACCCGTCTCACACACATTGACATGCATAGGCTTAAAATAAAGGCATGGAGAAAAAAATCTACTAAGCAAATGGAAAACAAAAAAGCAGGGGTTGCAATCCTAATGTCAGACAAAATGGACTATAAGCCAACAAAGATCAAAAAAAGATAAAGAAAGGTATTATATAATGGAAAAGGGTTCAATTCAACAAGAAGACATAATTATTCTAAATATATATGCACCCAACACAGGAGCACCCAGATTAATAAAGCAAGTTCTTAGATAACTACAAAGAGACTTATATTCCTATGCAATAATAGTGGGAGACTTTAACACCCGACTGACAGTATGAGACAGAATACTGAGGCAGAATATTAACAAAGATATTCAGGACCTGAATTCGACATTTGGCCAGCTGAACCTAACAGACATCTACAGAACTCTCCACCCAATAACAACAGAATATATATTCATCTCATCTACACATGGCACATATTCTGAAACTGACCACAAAACTGAACATAAAACAGTACTCAGCAAATTCAAAGAAACCCACAATATACTACCTATGATCTCAGGCCACATGGCTGTTAAAACAGAAATCAATGCTAAGGAAATCACTCAAAGCCATAAAATTACATGGACGTTAAACAACCTGCTTCTAAATGACTTTTCAGTAAATAATGAAATTAAGGCAAAAATCAAGAAATCCATTGAAACTAATGGGACCAAAACTACAACATACCAGAATCTCTGGAACACACCTAAGGCAATGTTAAAAGGAAAGTTTAACAACACCAAATACCCACATCAAAAAGTTAGAAAGATCTCAAATTAACAACTGAATATCAAAACTGGAAAAACCAGAGAAGCTACAGCAAACCAACCCTAACACTAGCGGAAGACAAGAAATAACCAAAATCAGAGCTGACCTGAAAGAAATTAAGATGCACACGCAAAACAAAACAAAAGACTAATGAATCCAGAAACTGGTTCTTTGAAAAAATGAATAAGATAGAGCTAGCTAGACAACTATAAGAAAATGAGAAAAGATGCAATTAGGCACAATCAGAAATGACAAAGGGGATGTTACCACTGACCTAATAGAAATATTTTTTTAAAACCCTCAGAGACTACTATGAACATGACTATGCACACGAACTAGAAAATCTAGAAGGAACTGATAATTCCTAAACAACCTCCCAAGACTGAACCAGGAAGAAAGTGAATCCCTGAACAAACTAATAACGAGTTCCAAAATTCAATCAGTAACAAAAAGCCTACCAACAAAAACAGCTCAGGACCAGATGGATTCTGAGCCAAATATTACCAGACATATAAAGAATAGGGAGAGAGAGAGGGAACACGGTGGTGGATGGGAGGCAAGACTAGACTGCAGCTCTGACTTGGATGGACAGAGCAGGGTGCACAGGCTCTTATCATGAATTTTAGCTCCATATCAATGGCAAGAACAAACCAGGAATACCAGGAGAACTGACAGACCCTCTGAAGGAAGCAGACTGCTCTTGCAGGAGCTGGGAGAAAATCCAAATACAGTGAGTGTCTCAACAGAGGAAGTGGGAAAGGGAGATCCTCCTCTCCCAAACACACACCCCCACTAGGGAAACTGAAGGTCTGTTTGCAGAAGAAGTTTATGACCTTACCTAGAAATGAGTCAATCTAGAGAGCGCAGAGATACACAGGGGTAGAAGCAGCAGCAGGAAAGGCTCTGGGAGCTCACAGAGTCCCCAAGCAGCCCATTCCTGCCTGGTACCACAGGAATCCTTCAGGACTGCAGCCTGAAGAGGAGCAAGGGGGAAAACACCATGGGAAGAAGGAGGTCTCCAGCTAAACTCTAACAATGAGAATCCAGCCAGAGTCTCCTGGCCAGAACTCAGAAGTGGCACCTGAATCTGCTGCATTTTGTTAAAGACTTAAGCCTAAAACCTGAAACTATAAAACTTAGAGAAGATAACATTGGAAAAACCCTTCTAGATATTGGATTAGGCAAGGATTTCATGACCAAGAACCCAAAAGCAAGGGCTAAGGACATGAATAGACAATTCTCAAAAGATATACAAATGTCCAACAAACATATGAAAAAATGTTCAATATCACTAATGGTCAGGGAAATGCAAATCAAAACCACACTGCAATGCCACTTTAATCCTGCAAGAATGGCCATAATCAAAAAAATCAAAAAACAGTAGATGTTGGCGTGGACGTGATGATCAGGGAACACTTCTACACTGCTGGTAGGAATGTAAACTAGTACAGCCACTATGGAAAACACTATATAGATGGAGGTGGGTGGATCACCTGAGGTCAGGAGTTTGAAACCAGCCTGACGAACATGAAGAAACCCTGTTTCTGTTAAAAATTGAAAGTAACGGGAATGGTGGCACATGCCTGTAATTTCAGCTACTCGGGAGGCTTGAGGCAGGAGAATCACCTGAACCCAGAAGGTAGAGGTTGAAGTGAGCCAAGATCGTGCCACTGCACTCTAGCCTGGACAACAAGAGCAAAACTCCCTCTTTAAAAAAAAAAAGAAAAAAACTAAATGTAGAACCACCATTTTATCCAACAATCCCATTACTGGGTGTCTACTCAGAAGAAAATAAGTCATTATTCAAAAAAGACACTTGCACATGCAACACTTGTTTATAGCAACACAATTTACAAATGCAAAATCATGGAACCAACTCAAATGCTCATTAATCAACAAGTCGATAAAGAAACTGTGGTATTTTTAGGGTGGAATACTACACAACCATAAAAAGTAATCAATTAACAGCATTTGTAGTGACCTGGATGAGACTGAAACTATTATTCTAAGTGATGTAACTCAGGAATGGAAAACCAAACACCATACAGTTGTTTGGAAAACCAAACATTCTTTCTGATATGTGGGAGCTAAGCTATGAGGATGCAAAGGCATAAGAATAATACAATGGGCCAGATCCAAGATGGCCGAATAGGAACAGCTCTGGAGTGCAGTTCCCAGCGAGAACAATGCAGAGGGTAAGTGAACACAGCATTTCCAAACAAGTTTTTACTGCCCACAGATGAGGAGATTCCCAGGCTGAAAAGTGCCACGAGTTTCCAGTACAGCTGTTTCAGCTGGCACAGCAGGTCTCTGTATAAAAACTCACACAAATCTGGGCAGTCATTTCAACTGGTGCCTGGAACACCTGGGAGACAGAGATGCCCATTCAACTAAAAAACAAGGAGGCTGCAACAGGGAGTCAGGTTATCTGGCTTGGCGGGTTCCATCCCCACAAACACCAGCAATCTGAAACACTATGGAATCAGAATTTCACAGCAAGCGCACCTGGACCCGGGACAGTCAAGCTCTGTTGTGGGAAGGGTGTCTGCCATTACCGAGGCAGTCCACGACGACTGAGGCAGCCCGCCACTACCCAGGCAGTCCGCCATTACAAAGGCAGTCAGCCATTACTGAGGCAGACCCCCATTACCGAGGCACTTCTAAATATACCTCTATAAACAAAACTGCAAGGATGTTCACACGGCAGCTGAGCAGAGCCCAAGGCAGCTCAGCAACACCTCTGCTGGCAGACTGTGACTAGGCTACCTCCTTGATGGGCAGGGCATCTCTGAAAAAAGGCAGCAGCACATCAGGAACTCATAAATAGAGCCCCAACTTCCCAGGACAGAGCGGTTATGAGTTCCACTGCAGCAGACTTAAATGTACCTGCCCAGCAGCTCTGAATGGAACAACAGAACTCACAGCTCAGCACTTGAGCTCCTATAAGGGACAGACAGTCTCCTGAAGCAGCTCCCTGACCGCTGTATATCCAAAGAGACACCTCATAAAGGAGAGCTCAGGCTGACATCTGGTGGGTATCCTTCTGGAATAAAGACAACAGAAGAAGAAACTGGCAGCAACCCATACTGTACTGCAGCTGTCGCAGGTGATCCCCAGGTAAACAGGGTCTGGAGTAGACCTCCAGCAGTCCTACAGCAGAGGGGCCTGACTGTTAGAAGAAAAACTAAAAAAACAGAAATAACTTCATCAACAAAAAGGATGTCCACTCAGAGACCCCATCCAAAAGTCACCAACTACAAAGACCACAGGTAGATAAATCCATAAAGGGAAGAAACCAGAACAAAAACAATGAAAACATCTAAAAGCAGAACATCTCTCCTCCTCCAAGGGATCACAACTCCTTACCAGCAAGGGAACAAATCTAGATGCAGAATCAGTCCGATGAATTGACAGAAACAGACTTCAGAAAGTGGGTAATAACAAACTTCTCTGAGCTAAAAGAACATGTTCTGACCAATGCAAAGAAATTAAGAACCTTGAAAAAAGGTTTGATGAAATGCTAACGAGAATAAACAGCTTAGAGAAGAATATAAATGACGTGATAGAACTGAAAAACATAGCACGAGAACTTCACAAATCACACACAAGTTTCAATAGCTGAATTGACCAAGCAGAAGAAAGGATATCAGAGATTGAAGATCAACTCAATGAAATAAAATGAGAAGGCAAGATTAGAGAAAAAAAGAGTGAAAAGAAATAAACAAAGCCTCCAAGAAATATGGGATAATGTGAAAAGACCTAATCTACATTTGATAGGTGTACCTGAATGTGACAGAGAGAATGAATCGAAGCTGGAAAACGTTCTTCAGGATATTATCCAGGAGAACTCCCCCAACCTAACAAAGCAGGCCAACATTCAAGTCCAGGAAATACAGACCACCACAAAGATATTCCTCAAGAAGAGCAACCCCAAGGCACATAATCATCACATTCATCAGGGTTGAAATGAAGGAGAAAATGCTAAGGGCAGCCAGAGAGAAAGGTTGGGTTACCCACAAAGGGAAGCCCGTCAGACTCACAGCAGATCTCTCAGCAGAAACCCTACAAGCCACAAGAGAGTGAGGGCCAATATTCAACATCCTTAAAGAAAAGAACTTTCAACCTAGAATTTCACATACAGCCAAACTAAGCTTCATAAGCGATGGAGAAATAAAATTCCCTGTACCAACAAGCAATTGCTGAGAGAATTTTGTCACCACTAGGCCTGCCTTACAAGAGCTCCTGTAAGAAGAACTAAACGTAGAAAGTAACAACCAGTACCAGACACTCCAAAAATGAACCAAATGATAAAAAGCATCGACACAATGAAGAAACTGCATCAAGTAACAGGCAAAACAACCAGCTAGCATCAAAATGGCAGGATCAAATTCACACATGACAATATTAACCTTAAATGTAAATGGGCTAAATGCCCCAATCAAAAGACACAGACTGGCAAATTGGATAAAAAGTCAAGAATCATCAGTGTGCTGTATTCAGAAAACCCATCTCACATGCAAGGACACATATAGGCTCAAAACAAAGGGATGGAGGAAGATTTACCAAGCAAATGGAGAGCAAAAAAAAAGCAGGGGTTGCAATCCTAGTCTCTGATAAAATGGACTTCAAACCAACAAAGATCAAAGAAAGGCATTACATAATGGTAAAAGGATCAATGCAACAAGAAGAGCTAATGATCCTAAATTTATGCGCACCCAATACAGGACCACCCAGATACATAAAGCAAGTTCTTAACGACCTACAAAGAGACTTAGACCCCCCCACAATAATAGTGGAAGACATTAACACTCCACTGTCAATATTAGACAGATCAACAAGACAGAAAATTAACAAGGATATCCAGGACTTTGACACAGATCTGGACCAAGCAAACCTAACAGACATTTAAGGAACTCTCCACCCTAAATCCACAGAATATACATTCTTTTCAGCACCACATCACACCTACTCTAAAATTGATCAAATAATTGGAAGTAAATCACTCCTCAGCAAATGCAAAAGAACAGAAATCGTAACAAACAGTCTCTCAGACCACAGTGCAATCAAATTAGAACCCATGATTCAGAAGGTAACTCAGAACCCTGCAACTTAATGGAAACTGAACAACTGGCTCTTAAATGTTGACTGGATAAACAATGAAACGAAGGCAGAAACAAAGATGTTCTTCGAAACCAAAGAGAACGAAGACACAATGTACCAGAATCTCTGGGACACATTTAAAGCAGTGACTAGAGGAAAATTTATAGCAATAAATGCCCACATGAGAAGCAAGGAAAGATCTAAAATCAACACCCTATCATCAAGATTCAAAGAGCCAGAGGAGCAAGATCAAAAAAAACTCCAAACCTAGCAGAAGGCAAGCAATAACTAAGATTAGAGTAGAACTGAAGGAAAGAGACACACACACACAGAGAGACAAAAATCCATGAATCCAAGAAATGGTTTTCTGAAAAGATCAACAAAGCAGACTGCTAGCCAGACTAATAAAAAAGAAAAGAGAAGAATCAAATAGATGCAATAAAAAATGATAAAGGGGATATCACCACAGATTCCACAGAAATACAAACTACCATCAGAGATTACTACAAACAACTCTATGCACATAAACCAGTAAATCTAGAAGAAATTAATAAATT
>CAUYLG010026523.1:0-25420 GCA_963573385.1 Cacajao melanocephalus | reverse complement strand
CATTCTGATTTCGGATGTTCTCAGCCTTTTTGCACTGGTTTCTTCCCATTTTTGTGGATTTATCCACCTGTTGTCTTTGTAATTGCTGACTTTCAGATTGGGTCTGAGTGGACATCCGGCTTGTTGGTGATGAAGTTTTTTCTGTTTCTTAGTTTTCCTTTGGCGGACGCCCTTTCCCCACAGAGCTAGGCCTTCCTGGGTTCAGCTGTGCTTACTGTGAAACTCTCAGTCCTCAGCGCTTCCAATTGCTTTTCTCCTTGTGGGGATGGGACCAGCCGAGCCCGACTCAAAGGGCACCCAGTCCCGTATACTCCGCACTGAGAAGCACTGTGCCGCACCAGGGTGCCGGCAAAACAGCCGCGCCGGCCAAAAAAGTCACGCTGGCAACTCGTGTGGCTCCTGTGCTGGGAATCTCCCTGTCTGTGGGCAACAAAAATTCGTCTGAAAGTGCAGCATCCACTTGCTCTCTGTGCTTTCTCTGGGAGCTACAATCCTGAGCTGCTGCTAATTGGCCATCTTGGATCTTACTCATCACTTGTGGTTTTGATTGGCATTTCCCTAATCATTAGTGATGTTGAGCAGTTTATCATGTTTATTGGCCATTTGTATATCTTCCTTTGATAATTCAGACACATCTTTTTACGTTAGTAAATTCTGAGGTACTCTTTGTTTTTAAACATATGTATTCCATAAATTAACTAGTCCCTTATTAATAAATGCCTTGCTTGTTCCCAAATTTATCACTATTACAAATAATGCCACAATGCAAAATCCTTCTGCATGTTACCTCTGCAGAACATATTCCTAGAAGTGGAATTTACCCTGCAGAGATAGGAGTCTGTAAATTTTTCAAAGCACTTCCAGGCATATGAAATTTCATTTAGGTTGGACTTCTAGGAGTCAAACAAAATCTGATAGTTTGTTTGGGGGTACACGGAGTGAGGGCCCCACTGGCTCTGTCTTGGTGCTACAGTGGAGAGGGGCTGTAGGAGGGGCCCAGGTCTGATTCAGCCTCCTCTGCAGATCTGATGCCTTCTCCCCTGCAGGTTGCTTTGGACTATCCTTGGGTCAGCACCTGGGGTCTCCCTAAATATAGAGTCTGGGCTGTTGCACTTGATTGTTCTCTGGCATAGTCTGATTTTACTCAGGAACCAACTGCTCAAATCTTCTCTGAGCCCCAGTCCCCTGCTGCCACCTTTCCGCATGTTCTTCTCTCTCAGCATTTCTAGGTTGATACAACCCTGACCTAATTGATTGCTGAATGCTTTGTGCATATCAGCCTCTGCTGTATCCCAGGAGCACCATTAACACATTTCTTTAAGTATCCAGGATAGGTGAGTCAATTTGCAGATCAAGCAAGAAAGAATAGAAATTAGATTAAAGCTTCACTCAAACCTTGCAACCGAACCCAGGACAAGACCTACTAGAAAGTCAGACATAGAGGCTTTGCCTTTGACGTCCTGGTGTGCTGATTCTACTAATCTCTTCCCTCAGTGTCAACTGCCAAGCTGCTTGCTGAAAAAGCCATAGAGAACTTTCTTACAGGTATTTTCTTTAAAGAAACCCTCAAAGATTAGAAGTCTTCTTGATTCAAGGGAGTGAAGTTGTAATGAAATGGCAAAATGACAGTCTGTGGGGTCTGTAACTCCTAAACTCATGCCAGCTAGGTGGACATTTATTTCCCTCATGTATTTGTTGTGAGAATTAGATGAGAAAGTGTATAGCATTTGCCATACAGTAGATACTCCATAAATATGCAGTAACAGGCAAAATAGCTAATATTTATTGAGAACAGATTATGCACACTGTTCTAAGTATTTTACATGTGTTAATTCATTTGATCCCCACAGCAATACTGTGAATTGGGTGCTATTCTATTTCTTAATTTTACAAATGAGGAAACCTAAGTACAGGAAGTTAAAGCAACTGGCCCAAGGTCACACAAGTAGTACAAGATTCAAGGTCAGCCATCTGTCTTCAGAGTTTGCACCCTCCACCCCACTCTGCTGGCTCTCATGAGATGCAGTATTCCCTGGTGGGATGAGAGTTGCCTTTGGAATCCATGGCAGACCCTGCTAGATGCCTCCTCAGTGTCCCTTTCCCCACCTTCTCCTTGCAATTGAATTCCAGTATTTTTTGCAGGGTGGTAACATGTTCAGTTAAAAATAAACATCTTCCCAGGATTCCTTGCAGCCAGGGTGGACAAGTGGCCCAGTTCTGGCCAATGAGATGGAAGCCAAAGGGACAGACTCAGCTGGCACCACCTGTCCGTGGTTCCTTCCTCTCCTCTCTCGCCTGCCTGTGGTTGTGCTTGCTGGAAGTGCAGCAGCTTTCTTGGGGGCAGGAGGATGACACCACATGCCCAGGGTGCAGGAGCAGGAAGACAGAGGGCAGGGCGGCTGGGGTGTCAACAGCAGTGCAAGCCACAGGGGTCCTGGAGGGCTTACAGCTGACCCTTCGGTGAAGGAGAAAAGTGATTTCCTGTTTAGTTCATTCACTGTGAGTCTGATTTCTGTTATCTGCAGCCAACAGCAATGGTAATTGAAACAAAATCCCAGCTGTACTAGGAGGTCCCTGGAGTGAGGGGGATGTGTGTGTGCATGTGCACATTTTGCTTCATTGGCGCTGAGCCTTGGTTTACTTATTTATTCTTTTTCCTCACATTAAACCCCACAATATCTGGAAAGACAAGTTTACAGCCCACTACCAATGAGAATGAAAGGAAGGGAGGAAAAAGGGGAGAGAGGCAGGGAGGAAGGGGAGCAGTAAACACCCATAGTCCAGAGGGTGATACAGAATTGGACTTGTCATTTCCCTTTGGGCCATAGAGTCAGCCTCAGATGCATGCCCAGAAGTTTTGTGTCCCTGGCCTTGTCTTGGCTTCCTTTTTCTAGCCCTTTCCCCTCCCTCAGACTCCAGTTTTATCTTGTTGGTGCTCCCTGTGGTCAAAGCCAAAGAGATCCTCAGTTTTGGTTTTACCCTACAAGGGCAGCGGAGGAATCTCCTACTGTTCTGTGTGTGAGAGTCACTCAGGGGTTCTGAGACCTGCTAAAACTGATAGTGCTAATAGCATGGATGCAGGGGCCAAACTATATGGGTTTAAATCTCACTCTATCATTCTTAGCTGTGTAATCTTGGAGAAGTTACTTGGCTTCTCTGTACCAAGGATTACTTATCTCTTAAATGAGGGTAATAATAGAGTTTATTAATAGAGTTTTTGGAATTTATATATAAAATATTTAGAATAGTGATTCTTGACTGGGGCAATTCCTGTCTCCCATGCCAGGGGTCGTTTGGCAATGTCCGGGACATTTTTGGTTGTCCTAACTGGAGGAGGAGTATGCGGCTAGCATCTCTGTAGTGGGTAGAGACCAGGGACTCTGGTGAACATCTTATAATGCACAAGACAGTCCCTGCAACAAAGAATGATCCAGCCCCAAATGTCAGTAGTGACAAGCCTGAGAAGCCCTGATTTAAAACTATGCCTTGCTCGTGATAAATGCTATATAAATTAGTGTAACATTAATGTGTTTTGCTGAAGATTCCCTTTCCACTCTGGATGATGATAGAAAAGAATCAAAGAAGGAAAGGGGACCACCATCTTTGTTCTGCCATGTATGTGAGAGGTACAATAACAAGACATTTTAAGAGGTTGCAACTATTTGAGATGTGACTTTAACATGCCTCACACTGTGCCTGGCATGTAGTAGGTGCTCCTTAGACAGATTTTAGGACAATCGTACTTTAGTCATTGATCACAGTGAGTGTTATAGATCTCCTTGTGATTTGGAGTTGCTTTGTATTTTCCTGAAGCTCTCTGATAACAGGACATGAGGTAGGTGGGGGTGGGGAAAGTGCTGGAGTCAGTATTGAGTTCAGCCTTGGGGAGGTGATGTTATGGCTGGCTGTTATCTTCTCCACTGAAAATGTTACCATTCAAGGAGGGAGAGTTGATCTGCTTGGCCTTGGTATTTGGGGTGGGGGGTCTGGGAGGTGGGAGGACTGAGCATCCTGAGGCTAACTGCTTAGAGAAGGGGTTACCAAATTGTTTTTGTAGAGAGCCATGTTTAAATAACTTAAGCTTTTTGGTCTAAGAGGAAAAATTAAGGATATTATGCACATAATTATGTAACAAGAGAGAAAACACATTGCTACACATTTTTATTGAGATAATTAAAAACTTTATGAACACTAAATAGGAATTTTATATAATTTTCACATATCATAAAGTATTATTCTTCTTTTGATTTTTCTCAATCATTTAAAAATGTAAAATTCATTCTTAGCTCTTGGGACGTATAAAAACAAGTGGTAGACTGCATTTGGCCTGTGGGCTGTGGTTTGCCAACCCCTGACTTAGAGCATCATCACCTCAGCCTGTGGCAGGTCTTGCCCTGAACCCCTAGCCTGGTTTTCTCTTTCATTAATGCCAGGCATGTTCCTTTTAGTAAAGTCCCTACTAGAATCCCAGGCTCTACAACTGAATTCCTTTGTAGTTCCCCAGCAGCCAGACTAACTGCAAACAGCTTTTCATCTCCTAGGGCATTGGACACCTTGTGCTAGGGGCCAGGACTACACAGGTGGAAAGATTGTGTCCCCACCCTAGCATTGCTTACCACGTAGTAAGGAGACACCATGGATCAGGACAGTGAGATGGAGGCCATCATGAGCCCAGCGCTACAGGTCAAAGGCCTGGGGAAAGGAGCACCCAGGTTCTCAGAGAGCATAGGGAAAGTTTCACAGAGGTGTTATGCTTGAGTTGAGACTGGAAGAATTCATAGAAGTATTTTAGAGATTGGGGTTTGAGGTTGTTTTTGAAACACATTCACACACGGTGTTTTTTGGACAGCTGAAAACACCATGTGTGAATGATCGGGGATGAGATGAGAGGGCATACCATGTTCATGAAATTAGAGATGCCCTCCTTTTTATTGCCGGCACATGGCTCGAGGAGGGAGAGTAGCAGCTATAAAGCTGGACCAGCAGGGAGCGCTGAGTGTGACTGTGGGCTTGCCTCTGGAGCCTGCAGAACACTGCCATGTTCTCACCTGTCACCCTAGCCTGCACCTGCTGCTCAGACTCACACCTTGAGGCTTTCAGACTTCCCACCTGCCTAGACTTCTACATATCACTCAACTTCAGACTGGGCCAAACCCACTCTTTGCCCACCTGGTAGATAGCCCTCCTGTGCCCCTGCTGGTCCACCTGCTTACCTCTGAGGATTTTTCCTGCCCTTTGGCTTCCACAGAAAAAACTTCTAATTTCTGATAAATAAAATTGTTTCCTGGAATATGGCCTGTTTCCTCTCCTTCCTATTCACCAGTGACATCTGGACTCACTTATTTTCCTCGTCACCTTTGTAAGTGGGAGAAAGTAGAGATGCCACATGTGGACATTCTTACCTAATCAGTCTAGGTAAGAATAGTGATTCTGTACTGGGGGAAGTTCCTGTCCCCTACCCCAGGGGTCATTTAGCAATGTCTAGGGCATTTTTGGTTGTCCTATTCTGAGCTGCACAGAACCCCTGCCTCATGTGATAGCTGCAGAGAACACATCATGCGAGGTGTATGGCTGGAGGCATCAGGCATATGCTCAGATTCAGCCTGACGGTATTTCTCCATTTCAGATGTTAAATTCTGACTCTGTTGCTCTCCAAATGGTTCTATTTTTTTTCAAGGTCTACCAGAGAAAACCAAACAATAGGAATTAGACATCTAAGATCTTTAAAAGCAAGTGAAGTAGAGCACTTATACACTACTAATGGGAATATAAAGTGGTACAGCCACTGTGGAAGGGGTGTACCATTTGATATCCCCATCAGTAGTGTATAAGGGTTCTACTTTGGAGTTCCTCAAAAAATGTTAAATATTTGACCCAGCAAGTTCACTCCTAGCTATATACCCAGAGGAATGAAAATGTATATTCGTATAAAAACTTGTACACAAATGTTCACAGCAGCCAAATATTCATAAATGCCAAAAAGTGGAAACAACCCAAATGTCCATCAACTGATGGATGGATGAACAAATGTGGTAATGCACACAGTGGCATATTATTCAGCCATGAAAAGAAATGAAGCTCTGATACATGCCATATAACATGGATGAACCCCAAAAACACTGTGTTAACTGGATGCAGCAGACACAAAGGATCGTATATTGTATGATTTTATTTACATGAAATAACTAGAATGGGAAAATCCATAGAGACAGATAGTAGACTAGTGGCTGCCAGGGACTGGGAGGAGAGGGGACTGGGCAGTGAATACTTAACAGGTACCAGTTTTCCCTTGGGGGTAAACATGTTCTGGAATTAAATAATGGTGATGAGTGCACAATACTGTGAATGTACTAGAAGCCACTGAACTGTATACTTTTAAAAAGGCAATTTTATGTTATGTGAATTTTATCTCAATAGTAATAAAAAAGTGAGTGTGGTCAGCTTTCAGCTTCCTGTGCAAATAGAAGCCCCGGTGCCACAGAGATGTTTCTGATTCTCTTAGCTTCTGGCTGTTACAGATCCTGAAACCCAGTGAGCCTGAGTCCAATTTGTGCCACTCTCCAGAAAAAGGCAAAATGAAGAACTGGCCCCTCTCCAATCCCAGGAACAGGCAGTAATTCTTTTGTGACACCATCAAGATGGATATTTATATTTGGATAGTTCATCTGTTATTCTTATGAATTCAGTGTTGGTTTGTCCCCTTGATCTGGAGGCCCAGGGCTCGTCTCAGGCAAGGTCTCTACGTCCCTGAGGTGGAGAAGTGTCTTATCTCCTTCACTAAACCAAGTTTTCCCAGCTGTCCTCAAATTCTCTCCACAGCCTCTCGCTTTCACAGGCTCATGCATTCCAAAGGCACCACTTCAGGCTTTTGGGCCAGGGCCAGGTACTGTCCTAGGCCCTGAGAATCTAGAGATAAACAAGACACAGTCTCTGCTTTCCAGGAACCAGTCAGGGAGGCAGAGAGGTGACTGCACAAGTGCAACACTGGTGAGATGGAGGAAACGGGCAAGGGCGAGGTAGTTGGCAGAGGGGCTGGTGGGGGGACGCATGAGGTGGGCCTGGGAGAACAGGTAAGAGTTTACCAGGGACACAAGGCAAAGAGACAGACTTTTCAAAGCCACAGTGTATGACATAGCTTTGGACCTTGAGGGAAAACGTTGGGAGTAGGGGCAGAGGGTGGTCAGTAGATGAGCAGATAAAGTTGGATAACGAGGCAGGAGCAGTGTTTGGAACACTTTGCTTGCCAGCCTGAATTTGGGATCTATCCTGATAGTGAAGAGAAACTAGTCAAAGATTTTAAGAAGAGAAGTTCCACCATCAGATTTGCACTTTAGGGGGTAAAACATTCTGGAAGCAAAAGAGAGGCTGGATTAGAGAGAGAGTTGGAGTGGAGGTCAGCCCAGATGCTACTGCACCAGTCCATGCATGACATGATGAGGGCTGGATGAAGGTCATCGGCAGTGGGAGGAAGGGGCAGGGACAGGACTGACTGGGCTATAAGATGCCGGATAGCCATGGATGGTGCAGTAGGGTTGGGGATATGAGGGAAAGAGCAGCCCTGGGAGACTCCAGGTTTCTGGCTTGAAAAGAAGTCATTATGTGAGAAGAGGAGCATATTTGGGAAAAAGTGACAAGCTGAGTTTGGGGCAGGATGAGCCGAGAGCCTGAGGCACATCCAAGTAAAGACGTTAGGCAGACCAGCAGGGCTTGGATCTGGGGCTCAGGGTAGAAGTCAGGACAGGATGGTGGCCTTGTGCACATGTCCCATTTCTCCCTAGAAGTTCATTTTGGAGAGCCATGACCTAGAAGGTGCTGGAGCCTGCTCCTGCCAAGGTCATCCTGGTTTAAACCCTTTCTCCCTGTTGGCATGTGATTTCATGCTTTTCACTTCTCCCTTTAAGTGGAAATGCATAAAATGATCTCTGTCCTCCAGAGGGAATTGAGATTTTTTTTCCTCTCTCAGCTCTGATACCTGCTACTATTTCACTCATTATTAAAGTTCTGTGTGACTGGGTGGCATGCCTCAGGTGGTGCTAAACAGGGGTGCAGGAGGGCCTGGAGAAATGTCAGGGGAGAGGCATCAGAAAATGACTCACAGCAGCAGACAGCAAGCAGAGACACATGGCATGTGCCCCAATGTCTTTGCAGTGCCTCAGAGTAAAGCTGCCACCCTGGTCCTGGAATGTTAGGCTCTGCTGCCGTGATGCCCTCCATCTTCCCAGGCCTCCTTCCTACCCTAGCTCCTCCAGTCCACCTTCTGGGCATGTCTTATGCTGCCTTTTCTCAGTCCCTCCCACAGGATGCTACCCCTCTCTTGGCAGCTGAAATCCTCCCATCTATATTGGTTACCTATGCTTTTGTAACAAATTACCACGGAATACTCGCACAGCACAGATTTATCATCTTATATTCCAGAGTCAGAAATCTGACACGGGTCTCACTGAACTAAAATCAAGATGTTAGCAGGCTGTGTTCCCCTCTGAATTCCTAACACAGAATCTATTTTCTTGCCTTTTTTGGTTCCTAAAAGCCAGCAGCATTCCCTGGCTCCTGGCCCCTTGTATCTCCCAAGCCAGCAACAATGGATAGAGTCCTTATATCGCATCACTCTGACCTCCTTTTCTGCCTCCTTCTCCCACTTCTAAGGACTCATATGATTACATTGGGCCAGCCTGGAGAACGTAGGCTGATCTCTCAACGTTATGGTCAGCTAATTAGCAATCTGAATGGGAAGGAAAGGAAGGTTCTGCCTTTATATAGGCTTACACTCTAGATATTACACTTGGAAGAATCTTAGCTTTACAGCCTTAGAAATCACGAGTGAAAGGGTTTTGGATTTACAGCTTTAGGAATCACATGTGAGAAGGTTTCTGGGTTTACAGCTTTAGAAATCACGTACGAAACGGTTTCAGGTTTACAGTTTTAGAAATCACATATGAAAGGTTTTCGGGTTTACAGTTTAGAAATCACATGTGAAAAGGCTCTGGTCTCTGGATAGAGGAGCAGGGTGGGGCTTTGATCTTGTTTTAAGTAAAAACAGTATCTTCCGGAGAGTTTCCCCAGGAAAGTGATTCAGGAGGCGCCAGTTGGCCTGCTTTATTTTTCTTCTATTGAAATGCACGGTGGAAGTCGAGGGGGAGGTGGTCCCAGATGCCTGGATCTCCTTCCTCACGGTGAGGCTGATACTCTGCAGGTCTCTGAGGCATATAGCAATAAATCAGACAATTTGATCTAGAGATATATGAGCTAATAACACTTGGGTCTGCTGGTATCAGGTTCTCTTCTAGGGAAGACATTTATGTTTGAGCAAGGAGATTTTTGTTAGGGGATCTCAATTATAATATTAGCAACATTTATTAAGTGTTTAAGCTCTATGCTAGCAATATGCTAAGGAGTTTTCATGCATTTTCTCATTTAATTCTTAGAATTATGAGGTAGATAGTATTATACCCATTTTACAGATAAGGGCTTTTGAGGCTTGCAGTGGCTAATCAGCTTGTTTAAGGCATAGTCACATAGTTTATAAGTAGTAGAGTCAGAATTCAAAGTGGGGTTGTACATGGCAGTCTGTGCACTCTCTCTCTCTCTCTCTCTCTCTCTCTGTCCACTGTGCTGCCTCTGTCACTGTGAGGAATGGCCCCATTAGAGCCAGACTAAAAGGCAAGCTACCCAACCCTACCAGTCTCCAGCCACAAATGGCTTGTTCAAGGGACCTCTATCTGAAGGGCGAGTGGCCAGGAATGAGATATTGGGGTGGTGGCATGAGATAGAGGCTGGGGGTGGTGTTCTATACAGCCCCTTGTCCTGGGTTTCCTCAGGGCCTACCATCACCTTGGGTTTCTTTTTTTCTTCAGCCCTACTCAGGCTGCAGAGGGAGGCAGGAGCCACCATCTCGTCCCAGCTTGTTTGCCAATTTATTATCTTGCAAACAAATCCTGCCTTGTGGTATTGTTGCTGTAATGGGAAAGAAGTTCATCTATTTCCAATTCTGCAATGTGGGCAGACTTTCAAGGGGTCTGTTTTCAGTTCACACATTAATGCGCCTCTTGCCACAGCTCCAAATAGCTTCTGCTCCTACATGTGGGCCATTTCACTTGAAGGGATGGGGAGGGAGGAAGGGGAGTGGAGCAATATTTTGTTCAAATGGGACAAGGTTAAAGGGACCAAACCTTGTCCTGTCTTGAGACGATACCCAAAGGCACCTGGACAAGATAAAAATCTAAATCCTTTATCTGTGAAAATTCTTTGCTCCAACAGAGCTGAAAAGAAACATGCATTTGTGTGCATGTGTGCCCTCATGCATGCAGGCATGCACGGTAAAGCTGTCAAGATCTCAGGCTACCCCTCCTTGAAACAGCATGTTACTTACTGTCATCTCTGTGATCCTCATGGCTTCCTTTTTATCTGGGGACACTACAGGTCTTAGAAAGACCATATCAAGCAGTGGGAGATCCTCCTTTATGCTCTTGAGGCCAGCCAGGGACACATTTTTCATCATCTTGTTTCCCCCAAAGAGCTCTAGGCTGAGACACTGCTAGTTAGAAATTCTGCATTGCAAGGGTTTTGCTGACATTTAATCCCCTAATCCATAGGATGCCATGGTATTATCTCATGTTTAACAAACTGAAAAAATAAAAAACCCAAACATCTTTTCAGCCTTGGTGGGCAGACCCAGGCAAAGCTGAGCTGTTGGGAGGGAGTGAAAACCTGGAGGGGACCCAGGAGTTCTGCAGCCCCCACGCCGCCCCACATCTGCTGCCCTGACCGTGGCTCCTCTTGTGCCAGTGCCTGATGAGTTTAATTATTTTTTTGTTATTTATTATTTTTGAGATGGAGACTTGTTCTTGTTGCCCAAGATGGAGTACAGTGGTGTGATCTTGGCTCACTGCAATCTCTGCCTCCCGGGTTCAAGTGATTCTCCTACCTCAGCCTTCTGTGTAGCTAGGATTACAGGTGCGTGCCACCGTGCCCGGCTAATTTTTATATTTTTAGTAGAAACAGGGTTTCACCATGTTTGCCAGGCTGGTCTTGAACTCCTGACCTCAGGTGATCCACCCACCTCGGCCTCCCAGAGTGCTGGGATTACAGGCGTGAGCCACCATGCCTAGCCCTAATGAGTTTAAGAAGTTAAAGTTTCAACCTAGAGAGAAAGATGTAAATGTCCTTAATTCTCTGCCCTGAAACATCATTATTAAAACCCTAATGTTTTAATCATTTTTTTAGATTGCATTTTTAAATTTATCTCCCCCTTCCTCACATGGGAACCTAGTGACTTTCAATTACCACTATCTGAGAAGAGATGTGTTTGTGTACATAGCCAGGGGCTTAGATGTATGCTTATTATTTGCAGAGTAGTTTTTCTGCTTTCCCAGGTTTTTTCTTGCTTATGTGATGCTGCTTAAAATCTACCTTGTAATCTTCACAGTCTGGGTCTCATTTGTGTTCAGGCTTCTGGGTCTTCAGACCCATGTGTTGCCTGTCCCACCATGTATTATTCATAGACATACCTGTTCTTAAGAAAGAAACCAAACAGAGATTAATTCATTTTTTAGAATTAATTCATTTTTTAAAAGTTCATTGTAAGTGGGAAATCACAACTCCCATTTGTAAACCTGGTGCCCCCATCCACTCATGAGTTATTCTGGAAACATCCCTTGAAAGCCTTCTTCCCCAGCAAGCAGAGGTCTGCCTTTCCTTGCTTCAGCGGGAACCTAAGAGCCCTGCTGGGGGGCCTTTGCTAGGGACTTATCTCTGTAATTTCTGATGTCGCTCAGTTGTGTTGTTTTTGCCCAGGAATGATTCAGTGGTGAGAATAAGGCTGCATCACTGGAATGCATTTCGTGTTGACATAAGAAATTTGCAGAATTTGGAAAATGGAGCAAACTGTATCCTATGAAAATCTTGGAAAGTTTGCATTATTGTTGAACTTTTACCTTTGCTATTATTGATTAGTTTTGTCCCTAAACTTTATTTATTTTATTTTAATTAATTAATTAATTAATTAATTTTGAGACAGAGTTTTGCTCTTCTTGCCCAGGCTGGAGTGCAATGGTGTGATCTTGGCTCACTGCAACATCGGCCTCCCAAATTCAAGCGAGTCTCCTGCCTCAGCCTCCCCTGGAGTAGCTGAGATTACAGGCATGTGCCACCACACCTGACTAATTTTGTATTTTTAGTAGAGACAGGGTTTCTTCATATTGGTCAGGCTGGTCTCGAACTCCCAACCTCAGGTGATCTGCCTGCCTCTGCTTCCCAAAGTGCTGGGATTATAGGTGTGAGCCACTGGGCCCGGCCCTAAACTTTATTTTTAATGTATTTGAAGTAGTCTTCTGGTTGAAGATTATTCCTAAATTCTTAGTTGTTCCTTTAATGTGTATTTGTCTTTGAGCTTCTTAGTTATACTGGGACCCAAATAACACTGCTTCTTATGGTAGATTTTTCTCCCAGAATGAACCAGCTGCTGTTTTGATTCAGAGCAATGCAGTAAATAGGTATGGCATGTGAGGCAGGGAAACCCACAAAAGCTTTTGACAGAAAACTGATATTTCTTTCTTTTGGAAATGGAGTTTCCGTTATGTTGCCTAGGCTGGTCTCCAACTTCTGACCACAAGCGATCCTCCTGCCTCAGCCTCCCTTACCTGGCTGAAGTTGACAAAGATGTTAATAACTTTGTAATATAGTGTAAGTGGTTAAAAGAATGGCCTCTGAGGTAGGAAAAATTCTACCACATATTAGTCAACTGACTTTGGACAGGCTATTTAACATCTCTAAATCTAAGTAAACTTATCGGGGGGTGGGATGGAGAAAGAGAAAGAGTAAAGGTTTAAATGAGATATTAGATTTTGATACTGACTGCTCTCATTGTGTAAGAAGTTATTACTGTTGAGTTTGTGAACCGAGATTTAAAAGTATGACATTGAATGGGAAATGGTTACATATCCGACGTGTAGATAGATGCACAGGATGGTTTGTATTGAAGACAGCTGTCTCCATGACAACCACATTGCCCTCTACTTAGCAGGTCCCCTGACAAATCACCTAAGGCACCATTTTACTGGCTGTTCCAGATGCATTAATAAGGAGGAAGAAAGACTTTTCTCCTTTTTAATATAAGAATAGCTTTTATTAACTTTAATTATACATATAATACATTAACACATTCTTTTTAGTAAAAAAATAATAATAATAAACATTGCAGATAAGGCTGAAATGCCCTTTGACCACCAGCTCCAATCCTCATCTCTACCCAGAAGTAGCTCTTGCTATCAGTGTTACATGTCCTGTGCATTTTACCATGCTTTGAAGACGCATAGTGTCTATACCCATAGGAAAAATATTGTTTAATATGCCTGGGTGTTTTATATGTAAGTTATTATAGTGTGTGTCAGTCTGCAGCTTGATTTTTGTTCACTCAACAATAGGTCTGGAGGATCTTTCCTTGTCAGTACATATAGTAAATGTATTTTAAAACACTGCTATATTTATGCACGTGTGTGTGTGTGTGTTATGGATGAATCATAGTTTATTTAACCAATCCCATTTTTATGCCCATTTCAGTTATTTCTGCACTTAACATTTGATATTTTGCAAACAAAGCTGCCACAAACTTGCTGAGACCCACCTTCTGGGCACATGGATAAGTGTCTTTCTGGAGTAGATATGGAGAAGGGGAATCACTGGATCAGAGTATGAACATTTTACATTAGTAGATACTGCCAAATTTCTCTGCAAAGTGATACCAGCTTATGATCCTACCTAGAGAGTAAAGAATATCTTTTCTCCATGCCCTTTTTAATTTTTTCTAATTAGAAGGTTAAAAAAAAAAAAAGAGATCTCTCTCTGGTGTTTGAATTTCTATTTTCCTGATTACTGGTAAAATAGAGTATTATTGTCATGCTCTTATGGGCCACTTACATTTTCCTTTCTGTGAATTACCATTTTATGTCTTTAGAATATTTTTCTATCAGATTGTTTTCTTTTTCATTTGTTTTATTTTCAATCTGTAGAGGTTCTTTATATATTCTAGATACTTATCCTTTGTTACAAGTATTTCTCCTTCTGTCTCTTAATTTTGCTTATGTTGTTTTCTGTCACACACAAGTTTTTGTTTTTGATGTAGTCAAATTTATCAGTTTTTTATGTGTTTTGTTTTTGTGTTGTTTAGAAATCTTTTTCTGTATCAAATCATAAAAAATCCTCCTACGTCATACTCTAATTTTTTTAACATCTACGTCATTAATGAGAGAAGCTTCTAGGTAAATCAGTCCTTATCTATGTTGCAGGTATATCTGCAACCAGGTAAGAGTGAAGGTCCCTTACTCTGGGAGCCAGCAGGAGTCCTCAGGGAGAATGGAGCAGTCCCAATAGTTTCCAGCAGAGGGCAGTGTCTGAGCAGGTCTTCCTCTGCTGGGCCCCTGAGGGGTTCCCTGCCTCACCAAAGGGAATAGGTAACTGCTCTGAAATTAGCAGGTCTTGGGGAGGGGAGCATGTATCTGGTCACAGAAGAGACCAGGAGCAAAGTCTGTTTCTGCATGTGTTCCGCAGTGGGAAATAAAACAGGGCCACGGGGAAAGTGTCCTGGTGGACCCTGTGTTTTGTCTGCATATGGGAAGAGAGAAGACCAGAGTGAGCCAGGATCATAGCAGCTTTCTCCAAGGGAAGCTTCGAGGCTGGCTTGAGTCTGGTCAGCACACGTGAGATGAAAGCTCAGATTTTACAGAGAACACGTTATTTACCAGATAAACAATAGGCAGGATGGAAACATGCAATCCTCAAGCTTATTCTTTTGATTTCATCAATAATTCAAGCACTGTCTCCTTTGATGGGGGAGTGGGGAGAGGAGAAAGAACAAAGGAGCCCTGTGGCCACAGGCACAGCTGACTTCAGAGGGGAAACTGAGGAAACAACAGACAGCTCTGTTCAGCACAGTTCCCTCCCCACCTCACCCCAGGCACGTCCTGGGCTAGCAGCTCTGTCTAGTGTTGGTTTGTTTAATACTATCAATGTGGGCGATGCTGTACCATTATGAAACCAGGACAGCCTAGGCAGTGAAACTCACAAACCTGCATAAATATATTAATCTGCTTAGATTTGGAAATCTGAACCAGGCTCTTGGTTTTCTCTGCTTGCCCCCATGTGTCCACTTTGCACCTTTCTCTGGCCTTGTTCTGTGTGCAGGAGGCTGACTGCTGCCTGTGGGCTGAGTCAGTGGGCTCCATGCTCATCAGTCTCTGCTTCAGGTGGACCAATGGGAGGCACCTATGGAGAGGTCTGGGCATTTCCCTTCCAGGATCTCTCCTGGTTGAATTGTAGTTGGCAGTGGATCCGTTATTCTGCAGATTCAAGGTAGCCTCCTGCTACACTTGGAGAAACAACTACCCACTCTCCTCTTTTCATTTCATGCCTTGGGGTGTTGGTGGTTTCTGGATAGTTTGTGCTTTACTATCCCTCATTGACTTCCCTTTTCCCTGCTCACATCCTTAGAAATAGTCCCTTCATTCATGTATCTTCAATCATTTTTTCTGAGTGTACTGTTTGATTCCTGCCCGAACCCTGAAGAAAACAGAAACCTAAATCTGTCTTAATTCTGCATCCTGAAACTGATCGAGCATACAATTAAAATTTTATTGTAGTTTTGGATTCTCTTTTCCACACAATCTCCAAGCCCAGGGTGGCTGCTGCCCTCACACCTTTCCAAGAGACGGCACAAGAAATCATTGCAAACCTGCCTGAAAGACCCTGCCAACTGCGTTCCTTTTCTGCAATTCTCTAGTGTTGATATATCAAAGACCCCTTTCCTCAGGCTCACAAAAATGTCCCATTGCTATAAATACTCTTCAGTCCAGTTCTAAACTTTAAAGGCAAACAACCTGGAAGATGAAAGAATCATAGGAACCAATTTGGATGCCTGGAGGTTTGACTAATTCATTAAGGGATGGTTGCAGAAAGTTGCTGGATATGTTAACTGCATTTCTATGCAGACCTCCTCTTCAGGGACAGGGTTGTTGTTCTGTAAGCTAAATAGTTGCAATAAGCTGGCATTCCAAGTAGATGAGGCCACTTGGTTTTCATCTCTCTACAAGGCATACGTGATTAAATGAACTGGGTCCCCCAAACCTCGCTTCCCTTCTCCTTCCACCTGCTGGTGAAGATGTAAATGAACAAAGCCCAGAAATTGAAATAGGAGAAACAGGACCGTAATTAACACATTGGATAACCCGAATAACTGAGAGCTGTTTGGACACCTACTTTAATTAAATACTAAGTGAGTCTTATTCCCTGCAGACTGTCCTGGTTTTCATCACGTGTTCTTTCTGGGTGCATCTCTTCTACATCTGTAGCTAAGTGAATGCTTCTCCTCCAGTCCAGCTCTCACCCCATTTTCAGCCCAGCCTAGTGACTAAGAGATTCCTTACCAATGTCCAATCCATATCTGAAGCCTAAGAATGCCATCCAAGTCTCTCCTTGGTCTGCATTCCTCTGCTCACCTCTACCACCAGCACTTGGTCCGAGGCCCCTGGACTACAGCAACAGCTTCACAGTTGCTCAGCACTTCCCTCTCCACTGCACAGGCAGAGTAAGCTTTACAACATGTAAATCTGTCCCTGATACTCTTCCACTTAAAATCCCGTGAAGGCTTCCCATCGCTTTTAGGATAAAGACTCAAAGGAGATCTCCTCACAAATAGAGGTCCTCACTTTATAAACCTGCGGCTTAGTCCTGCCCACCACTTCTGTGCCCTTCTGATGCCACCTCCCGCTGTCATGGCCTGAGTCTCTTCCTTGGAACTTTTCTCTGATCTTTAAACTTGTCATGCTCTGTCTCAGCTCACGTCCTTTTCCTTTGCCTGTGATGCTCTCCTTACCGCTATCAACACTTGCCTTTGCCGAGTTAACTTCTATGCATTCTTCAGAACTCAAACTCCAACAATCCCCTTCCTTAAAGGAGGCTTTCCTGACCTGAGACTAAGCCAGGTTCTCCGTCACACACTCTCCCAACATGGCCACATGTTGTGATGACTGTATACTTAAGAAATTGAGGCTTGTCTCCTCCATGAGAATGGATACTCCTCGAAGTTGGGAGTTGTGTCTTTGTGTACCTGGCATTGTGTCTGGCATCTAGGCCTATCTCAGCAAAGACTTGTTGAATGAACGGATGAACACTTTTGTTCTCTTTCTTTTAATATCAGCGAGTGGTGAGGCCACTACCACAGACTGAAGAAATGGAGGTTCTCAGTCTGGAGAGATATAGGCGTGGTACTGGTCAGAGTGGGAGGTGGACTGTGTCGTTGTCTGACAGCTGACAGTTCTCTGATTTTGCGGAGTGGGAAGGTATCCCCATGCTCTTGCCTCTTCTGTCTGTGTAGATACTCTTCCCTGTTTGGTTCCATCTTGTGCTGGTGTTGTGTACATGCCACCCACACCCCCAGCCTGTGACCTGGGAGAGCCCCACCAAAGCCCCCACCCCCAGCCTGTAACCTGGGAGAGCCCCACCAAAGCCCCCTTCCTTGTGGCTTCATGCCCTTGTTTATTATTGGGCTGGGAAACCTGGGTCTTCCACTCCCAGGCCTGCTTCTGATCAAATGCAATACAGCACTTAAAAGCCAGTTGGTCTCCTGGAACTTCTTTCTTCCCATTAATTGTTGGCAATGCAAATGAAGGATTAAACTACAAGCAAGAGGGACTTTTTGTTCAGAAGCTTGAGTTTTAAAAACCGTCCCCAGGAAAATCAAATGGAAAGGGGAAAACCAAGCATAGAAAGCCTTCTTTCCATTCCCCCAAGTGTCCGTCAAGATTGCAGCCTAAGGGATGAGTCAGAAATAGGGGGGCCAGGGCTTGGAAAAGTAATTGTCTACACCAGGGCTTTTCATACTTTAGCATGCATTGGGATCACCTGGAGGGCTTATTAAACACAGATGGTGAAGCCCCACCCCCTAGAGCTTCTGATGCAGTTGGCCTGGGGTGGGGCTCAAAATTTTGCTTTTCCAAAGTAGCCTGGTAAGGCAGATGCTGCTGGTCTCTGGGGCCCATACTTTGAGAACCATAGCACTACGCTGTACTCTCTCCCCATGTATTCTAACTCAGTGCCTCTCAAACTCCAATATATATTCCACTCCCCTGAAAATCTTGTTAGCACACCGACTCTGATGGAGTAGGTTGGAGTGCAGCTGGACTTTCCACTTTATTAACCAGCTCCCTGGTGGTGAGGATGCTGCTGCCGCGCTGAGGCCGCTACGCTGAGAAGCAACGCTAGGTAAGCAATCGTCTTTTGGAGCTCTGCTTCTCTCTGATAGACATTTTTTCCTACCTTTATGCCTTCCTGGGAGATTGGGGATATTTTGGGAGACCTTCAAGAGAGATGGGTGCCAGGGAATATCACTCTAAGTCTTCCCAGGTCTCGTTGGCCTGACCAACAGGAATCCAGTGTCTATGTGCTAGAGGTTTCTTTTGTCTAAGCTGGGAAAGGAAGCTTGGCCTTTTACCACCTTTGCTGGAGAAACCCTTGCCCATGATGCTGACGGGTGTGAAGGAGAAATGCAGGGAAGAGCGACCCTGGAGGAATCATGCTGCCAAGTCAGACAACTAGAACACATCTCACTACCAGAAACAGAGTTTCACTGAGGTTGTGAAAGGGTGGGATTCAATGGAGAAAAGAAAAGCTTGCTCCCTTTATTATAAAAAGTGTTGGCCGGGCGCAGTGGCTCTCGCCTGTAATCCCAGCACTTCGGGAGGCTGAGGCGGGTGGATCACCTGAGGTCAGGAGTTTGAGACTAAGCCTGGCCAACATGGTGAAACCCCATCTCTACTAAAAATACAAAAAAAAAAAAAAATTAGCTTGGCGTGGTGGTGGGCACCTGTAATCCCAGCTACTTAGGAGGCTGAGGCAGGAGAATCACTTGAACCTGGAAGGCAGTTGCAGTGAGCCGAGATTGCGCCATTGCACTCCAGCCTGGGCGACAAGAGCAAAACTGTCCAAAAAAAAAAAAGGAAAAATGTTGTGTTGGCAGCATACTGTTTCCAACGTGAGCTCTGTTTGGGGTTAAGGGATGTGAACTCTAAGTCTTAAATGAAATCGCATTTGTAGGTTGTTTACCACAGAGCTTAGCCCTTAGTATGTGCTTAATAAACGACAACGGCTGTCATTTTTAAACTAGGAAGCACTAACTGTAGTAGAATCGGAATCACACCAGAGGAAAATTGGCAGCCTGATCGTCTGTAGAATCAAACAGGATATTTTGACCACTGGGACTTCCTGTGCTCCGCCTGGCTCAGCCCTTGTGATATTCAGTACATTATTGTTGAATGAAAAGAAGGAGCTTTACAAGTCTGGGTAAATTGGTAGGTGTTGGGGATTTGATCTCATGGAAAGTGATCAAAAGGAAAGAAATGAATGGAATTCTGAAAGTGAGGACTTTGAGGCCCTGGGTAATCTCACTTGGTTTATTTATAAAATGGGTCACTCCCACTCCTTGACAGGGTTATTGTGAGAAATGTGTTACGGTGGAAAGCGCTTGGTTAATCATAAAGCATAAATCAAGTATTCATTATTTTAATAAAGTGGAGAACCTAAAGCTACCTAACATCGTTTGAATTGTGACTACTTCAGTGATGAGGCTGGGAGTAAAATTTTCCAGCCGTCGGGTGTTGGTAGGTTGGATAGGCCTCTTAGGCTGGCTCTCACTTGCTAGAAAACCCTCGGAGCTTCTTAGTGTCATTTGCTAAAGGGGACATAAACCTTTTCAGAAAGCTGGAGTACAGGTGGACCAGCAGGTTAGTCCACCTGAGAAGGACTCACCTTTGTCGACCCAATAGGGAGCCCGAGCCTGGCTGGCAAGGAACGGCTTTCAAATCTCCCTCCCCAGCCCCTTCTCAGTCTAATGCATCTCATTTATTGTTAATGCTGTTTCTGCTGGCTCATTTGCAAACAGCCTGAATAAAACATCAGAGTAGAGCAGGAGGGGTAGTCCTGTCTTCTGCAGCTGCCTCTGCCACACTCCTGTCCTGCTTCCCTTCCTCCAGTCCCTTCTCCCCTCATTACTCTGATTAACAATCTTTATCTAATTGGCTTGTCATGAAACAGCCAAATAGGGCTCCTGGGCTCTTGCAGGGATAGTGAGGAAAAATCTCGGGCAGGACCAGCATTTGTTTTTGTTTTTTGTTTTTCTGGATGTAGGGGGAAGAAAAACAAACACTGAATCATCTCATAACGTTAGAGAGGAGATCTAGGAATAAAGTGGCTGCCCTGCTCATCCCAGGGAACTGCTTTAGCCCGTGGAGGATGGCAAAGGGTTAGCCCAGTAGCAAACCATTCAGCACAGGTGAAACCCTTTGTGGTGTTAGGCCCTGTGGTTGCTAACGCAGGTGCTACACATTGGGCTAGAGATGCAAACCTATGTGTCGTCCTAAAAGAGGCAGAACAGGAAACGCACGGCTCAAAAGGCATGTAGTGAGCTTGACTTTCAATCCACACACACAGTTGGAAAGAAATAGTTTCTGTAATTTTCTCTAGTTTAACTTAATTACTGACTATCCTGGTTCTTACAGCAACCGCTTCCTTGCATCTCTTTACAGCTTTGTCACAAAAAGTGCATCCCTAAGGCGCTGTAATTAAGCTTTGCCTATTTTTAAAAATTTGCTATGTCTTTTAAACATTTTTAACTGAGATTTTCCACTTAGACTTTCTCTTATTCTTAAAGTTTTTTTTTTGTTTTGTTTTGTTTAAGAACCTGAACATTTTAACCTGTAAAGTTTCCCACAGTCTGGATTTTGCTGATTGCATATTTAAGAAATGGTTCAATATGTTCTTCTGAGCTCTGTATTTCCTGCAAATTGGTAGCTGGATCCAAAGGCTTGATTAGACTTAAGTTGGATCCCCTTGGCAAGCTTATAGATGGCGTTGTGTTTTTTGTCAGGAGGCAAATACTGTCTGCATATCTCCTTTTTTGTGATGTTAGCAGCTGTCGAAATTCAATGCCTAGATCCCTTAATTCACTGGGGGTTGCAAAATGGGAATGTTCTAATTCTATTATTTATTTTTCATGTATTAGTTGAAATACTTCCATAAAGAGCTGTTTTCTCTCCTCTCTGATTTGGTTACCTAGTACCTAGTAGTACAGTTCACAAAACAAAGACAGGAAAAATGCTTGATTCTTTGTCTTTATTCATCAGTTTTCAAGATAATAAATAGGTGCTTTTTCTTCTCCCAAAGCAGCCAGTTTTTTTCAAATGGTATTAGGAACCCATGAATTTAAACATATTTGATGGATTAAATATGTATATACAATTGAAAAATTCTTTTTGAGATACAAATGTCTCACCTTTGGCAGCAAGACCTCCTTCAGTTGGCTCCTGAGTCCTTTTGACATGACGCTAGTAGTCTTTGATAGCTTCCCTGCTATCTGGAATAACAAGATGCTCCAGGCCCATCCCCTGCCCCAGATTGAAACCAACCATTTCCTTAAGAAACGCTGGCTGTGCGCTGTGGCTCACACCTGTAATCCCAGCACTTTGGGAAGCCGAGGCAGGTGGATCACGAGGTCAGGAGTTCAAGACCAGCCTGGCCAACATGGTGAAACCCCATCTCTACTAAAAATACAAAAAAAAAGTAGCCAGGCGTGGTGGTGCCCAGCTGTAATCCCAGCTACTGGGGAGACTGAGGCAGGAGAATGGCTTGAACCCGGGAGACGGAGGTTGCAATGAGCCGGGATCACAGTGTTGCACTCCAGCCTGGGCAACAGAGTGTGACTCTGACAAAAACAAAAAACAACAACAACAAAAAACCCTGATTTCTTTTAATAGAATATGGTACTTTGAGATCTCAGTCACTGTGCTACGGATGCTCAATGCTCATTGCTATTCCACTGCGAGGTTAGTCATCATTTTAAGTCCTTTCCATTGGACAGAGCTAAAGGAGCTAGGGGGAACATCTACCCACAGCTGGTTCTGCAATAACACTTACTTTGAAAACACTAATTTGTTCAAACACAATTGGTATGTTAGGGAACAAGTGGAGCATTACACTAATTTTGTGTTTGGCTATTTTATACAGGAGAAATAGTCAAAGAATGCAGAAAACCACACCAAGCTGAACAAAACCATGTAAGAATACATAAAATAATAAAAAATAGGCTTTTTCAAAATCAAAGAGAAGCACAATCTATACACAGTCTCTCTATAAACACCTTAAGCAGAAATCGCCATATTCAGTAGATGCGGTACCTTTTACTGCTATTAGTAGTGGGTTTGGTGGTTTCAAACACCACTCTAATTTCCAGAGTTTTCAGCTGAGGGGCAAAGTTGCAAGTGCAGATGAAAAGGCAGGAAAGGAATTTCTAGCAATTACTCAGAAATTAACTGAATAAGGCTAGACAACAGATAAAATTTTCAATTTTGATGAAACGGGTTATCTATTACAAATGCATGCCTCAAAGGGCCTCTATCTCAAAGGTGGAAAAACATGACCCAGGATTTAAGGCTACAGAAGATCAGATAACTCTGATGTTCGGCATCAATGCCCAACAGAGGACATTGAGCCACATTCATCCACACCTAATGTGACAGCTTTCTGTCCAGTTTCAGGTAAGCTTTTTTCCACCCCTTCGCGACAACTGAACATGCTGCAGTCCTTCCAATGTCCACTTCCACAAGCAAACTTCAGGTCTTTTTCAGTGTAAGGTACCGTATTTATTGTAGTATTTACATATTTTTAACATTTTAACCATGTATATAACTGCTATATCATTTTTGCTAGATTTATATCCTTTTAAAAATGTGTCATTGAAGTTTTTGAGTGTTGTGCCTTTACCCACATTTTTACCACAAACCCAGTGGTTTTTAATCTTGTGATTTTTTGCACAATGAGGTGATTCTTTTTTTTTTTTTTAGAAATGCATATGTCATATTCTGGCAGAACTGAACACACACACACACCTCATGAATTTATGCTGACATTTCCAGTTTAATTTCAGGACTATAAGGTTTTTACTTAATTATAGGACATCAGTACTTCCTTTCTCCTATGCCTCAAATCCTGGTTCTCAAGGACACAGGAGATAATAGCCTATTCAATAATTATTAATTTGCTTTATCCTGTTTTATACACACAGTAGCCTCAGAATAACAGTGCAAAAACCACCACCACCTCTATAATTACTGAAAACTCTCCCAGAGAGAGCCCTGACAGCTCCTTTCAAGAGCAGCAAGGTAAAGACAAGACTGCTCTGGTCTCTCCAGAACTCTTTACAAACCTCCTGCACTCACTACGACTGGAATGGTGTGATGGATAATTTTATGTGTCAACTTGACTAGGTTAAGGGATGCCCAGATAGCTGGTGAAACATTATTTCTAAGTGTGTATATGAGGGTGTTTCTGGAAAAGATTCACATTCTAATCAGTAGTCTGAAGAAAGATCTGCCCTCACCAATGGGGGTTAGCTTTATCCAAGCCGTTGAGGCCCCACTTGATAGAATAAAAGAGTGAAGAAAGGGATAGTTCTCTCTATTCTTGAGCTGGGACATCATGATCTGCTGCCTTCAGAGCTCCTGGCCCTTAGGCCTTTGGACGCTTGGGACTTGCACCACAGCCTCTCCAGTTATTACGCCTTTGGTGTTGAACTGGGAGTTGCACCATCTCCCCTGGGTCTAAAGCTTACAGACCACATATTGTGGAACTTCTCAGCTGTTACAATCATGGGAAGCGATTGCCTAAATAAATAAATAAATAAATATCTACCCACCACCCATCCTATTGATTCTGTTTTTCTGGAGAACCCTGACTAAAACAATTGGGTAAAATCCCTCCTAGGTTCAACTGCTGTTCTCATAGGACCCTGCTTTGCTCCCTGGTTTTGGGGTTGGCCTATTTCTCAAATCTGTCAGATTCCCCCTCCCTGTCTCAGCTTCCTCTGGCACATACGCTGACACCTTGAAGATCTTGAAGCTGTTGGAGGCTTTCCCCATCTGCTTGTATTTTAGGGTTTGTGAGAATACTTTGTCACTTAACCTTGTTATAAATGTTATCCATGGATTTTATAGTTTTTGGCTGTCTAATTGCTCCGTCTGTTTTATGTCAGAATTCTGGGACATTTAAAAACCGTGCCACTGTCATTGCTATCTTCTCAGAATCCCTCCCTGATAACCATTTTTTTTTCATAGTTTGTTTTTGAAGATAAGTATTGATTTTTAAAAATATACAGATGTCTTACATTTTTATTAGTTAAATCTATTTGATCTTACTCCATTGTTTTATGGTCCTTTACCATGTAGAGGTTAGACAGAAATCCTTCTACAGTTCCTTGTGATGTTTTAAGGTTCATTTTGTATACGTACCTCTCGTATCCATCTTATCCATTTGGAAACTGTTTTGTAAAACACTCTGGGAGGAATATCTAAGTCAATTCTTTTTTTCCTAAAATACTAAAATTTCCAACTCCATTTATTGACTTTGTAATTCCTCCTTTATTATAGATCAATTATAAATGTCAAAGTCAGTAACAAGGTTATCTCTTGATGTGTCTGCCCATCTTTGCAATTGTTCCTCAGTACTTACTTATTTCAGCTTACTGGTATATTTTAATATCTAAGGCATGTCCCACCTCACTATTTTTATTTAAATTAAAAAAAAACCCACTTGTTTTCATCTGTATTATCTCTCAATGAATTCCAGCAGAGGGGACGTTCAAAATCCATCTTTTGGGTAGCCCATTAGTTCCCCAACAATTTTCTTTTATTATTATTATTATACTTTAAGTTCTGGGGTACAGGTGCAGAACTTGCAGGTTTGTTACATAGGTATACACGTGCCTTGGTGGTTTGCTGCATTTGTCGCCCCATCATCTACATTAGATATTTCTCCTAATGCTATCCCTCCCCTATCCCTCCACCCCCTGCTATCCCTCCCCTACCCACCCCGCGAACTAGCCCCAGTGTGTGATGTTCCCCTCCCTGTTTCCATGTGTTCTCGTTGCTCAACACGCACTTATGAGTGAGAACATGTGGTATGTGGTTTTCTGTTCTTGTGTCAGTTTGCTGAGAATAATGGTTTCTAGCTTTATCCATGTTCCTGCAAAAGACATGAACTCATCCTTTTTATTGCTGCATAGCATTCCATGGTGTATATGTGCCACATTTTCTTTATCCCATCTATCATTGATGGGCATTTGGGTTGGTTCCAAGTCTTTGCTATTGTGAACAGTATTGCAATAAACATATGTGTGCATGTATCTTAATAATAGAATGATTTATAATCCCTTGGGTATATACCCAGTAATGGGATTGCTGGGTCAAATAGTATTCTAGTTCTAGATCCTTGAGAAATCGCCACGCTGTCTTCCACAATGGTTGAACTAATTTACACTCCCACCAACAGTGTAAAAGTGTTCCTATTTCTCCACATCCTCTCCAGCATCTGTTGTCTCCTGATT